>BMAV01004850.1:110990-121859 GCA_019973955.1 Trichonephila inaurata madagascariensis
CAATAACTTAGAAGGTCAAACAGATTATCAGCAAAAACAGATTACAGCTATAATGTGCAGTATTTCAAAAATAATCACAGTGATGAATTTTTTATGTTCCTAAATTTTTTCGATTTTGGGTCTGGGATTTGTTTTTTCTCTGTGAGAAAGAGTAGTAAAAATCATTTATCATGAGATTACAGCAAATAAAATAAAAGTTTTTTATTTGGTTTTTTGTATCAAAGATAGCTAATTAGGTATTGAAGAAGTTTTTATTTTTGAGATGACTTATATCGCCTGTAAATTATATCAGAGTAAAAGTGCATTTTTTATGTCCGAAAGTATTTTGTTTTAATTCATTCCAGAGTAAATTAATTATTTTTTAAATCTTTTATTTTCGATATGCTCGCTCCCCCCTCGTAGGGGTATCGCGCCCCACAGTTTGAGAAACACTGTACTAGAGGGATATGATCAGGAGTGATACTACGTAATTATCAAAATTCTAAGTAAATAGCGCCTGAAATCCTACTCTCTATCTTTATGAGAAATTAACCTCAGAATCTTTATCTACTGTAGACTCCTTAATAAGCTAAAGTCAGTTCTATAATTACTCTTCTATAATTTATCTCTTACCAATATCTCACGGCAATCACAGCACCTCGGCTTTCTGCGGGTTTCTTTTTGGATTCTATTCTTCTACTATTATTCTTCTATCCTATTACTATACCGACTTCTATTCTACTATTCGACTTTTATCCGACATCTATTCAGCTAACTCGCGAATGCTAAAGCTCACTTATATATCTATTCACTAATCTGCATATCGCGGTTTCTTCTTGAGAGTATTGTATTGAATTAATGCCATTCTGGTCCCAAAGATTCCCCAAGAGGATTAGTGAGAAGGCACGATAAAGCCCCGTCACAACCTAGAGGAGCAAAAATTATACTTGTGTTCATAAAAGTTTGAAGCATATTTTAAAATGCGGATTTTTGCAGTATTGATTCTGTATTAAAGTCATACTGTAAAAAAAACGTGGGCTACTCAAGATGCACCTTGTAATTTTGATCCATGATACAAGTGATGAGGATTATATTTAGAAGCACCTCTCCAAACTGCAATGCCACACTGTTGCAAAAACTTTGATCATGGACAGATTAAGTGAGCTTCAGCCTCATTGTTTACAAGGTCTTCACCACTCAAACACATCATTCGATGTATATTTTTTTGTGGAGTCGCCGCCACTCAGATGCATCATTGCTTTTTGGAGCACTAGGCACTTCTCGAACGTCGGAGTAGTTATTGTTTTCTGGAAAACTAGGCACTTCTCGAAAGCTGGAACAGTTATTGCTTTATGGAGCAATTGACGTTGGAACGAAGAAAAATCACTGCGTAATGGAGCAGCCGCCTTAAATGCTCTTTATTCTTTTTTAGAGCTTTTTTTTTTTCTTATCGTACGTCAAAGTACATATTTTAATCAACATTGCTGGCCATTAAAACTACAACACCATACAGAAAAGCAAATACAAAAACAAAAAAATATTTATTGTACATAAATAAATGGCATGAAGACAAAATGATTAAATTGGGGAGCAGTTTCGAGGTGTACAGGGGTGTGAACTTTGTAGAAACTTGCCACCTCTGGCAACAAAAATGGCTCTTACCTGATTATGCAGAGAGTTGATTTGAGCTTGGATGGCAGAAACGGCCAACTTATTTTATTTTGCTTCAAGTCTATGCAACTTATTATCAACCGAATAAGCTGGAGAAGCGTGGCGGGCTAGTTTCTCAGCAACCGATGACCAGTTGTTAACAATGGATGACAGATCTGGAGACCGTTCAGGTCAGGGTAACAATCGAATACAGGAACATGACGTCCAACATGTGGTCTTGCATTATTTTGTTGGAAGATGGAGTTTGGCAAGCCTCGAAGATAAGGCACAACCACTGAACGTATAATGTCAGAAATGTACTGATCTGCGCTCAAATTACCATCGATCCGAACTAGATATGAGCGTGTTGTGTACTCAATGGCTTACAAAATCAGGTACAGTGCGCCTATGCCGATATCAAATGCAAGCAGGTAACGAACAATCTAGCAGGAGCCTCCAGACACGTACACATCCATCAGAAGACTGCACGCAGAACCAGGTACCATCTGAGAAGACGACATTGTGCCACACCTGTATCCAGTTTTCTGTTTCGTGGCACCAGAATCACTGTCTCTCTCTATGCTGTATTTTTAAGGAAAGCCGAAGTAAATGATTGGCGGGCTCACAGTCAAAAATGTTGCAAACGTCCAAAATTGAAGGAACCTCTCTGAGGCAGCCTATTTCATGACATTTCGTCTGCACGCAGCACATTAGGGCGCTTAGTCGCTTGCCTTCTTTCCAATATCTTGCCAATCGTCTCCAGTGGCTTCCCGACATTTGACAAAAGGTTGAAAGCTTTGCTGGTGATTACATAGAAGGGATGTAATGCAATTGTACTTGTAATTTCATTAAAAATTGATTTATACCTATGTTGCCCTTACTTAATTCGCATTCCTCTCGCACATATATTACCCGAATATTCTTTTATATCTAGTATCTATTTATATCTAGTATATAGATGATTCCTTCTAATGTAACGTATAAAACCACTTTATTATAATATTATAGCTATGGTTGTCGATGCTCAGAAGGTAAAATTTAAAATTCTTGTGTAACTGAGAAAGAAGCACCTTACATAACGAATTTTTAAAAAAGAAATTGTGATCAAAAAATCAATTTTTTTTTATTAAGTTTATTTACTCTGCAGTTTTTTTGAAACAATAGATAGTAAGTAAAAATATGGCATTAAATTAAAGAATCTAATTTTTAAATTAAACTCGCAAACCAAAAACTGAATTTTTTTTCAAATATTAAAATAAAAGTAAGGGATTACTTATTAAAAATATATTAATACTGTATTAAAAATTTTTAATGTTAATTAATAATCATAATTAAAAGTCAATTTAGAGCTATTGAAAGAGAACATTTTTCCCCTTTGAAGTTAACAAAAGTTTGATGTTACATAATTTTTAGAGTTATATTAAAAGAAAAAAAATTAGATTCATTCATATTTATTCACATGCCAACAGGAATTTGATTTACTTCATGATTCATTAGTAAAAATTTTAGAAGCACTCTTAATGCATACAAACTAATATTAACTGAATTTTAATTGAATTTAAAAGGACGAAAAAATCGTATTAGGATTTTGAAGTGTTATTGCATTTTACTGATTCATTTAAATATGAAATTTTTTCTCGAAACATGCATTTTTTCAACAAAAAAAAAACAAACAAAACAGATTATTTATATAACATATTCTCATCACCTTATGATGAAAGAAGTATATGAGAGTAATTTAAGAATTAAAACAATATAAAAGAATAACAAACTCTCTTCATATGCATAATCTAACTCAGACAGACCGAGTAAATATTCAGAGAACGATCGTAAATGTTTAAGAAAGTTTAATGCAAAAGTTTGAATAACCACTTTAAAACTGATTTAGAAGTTCAAATCAATAGAACTTTTGTGCGAGTCGAAATAATTCTAAGAGCTTAAGTGTGAGAGCGAATTTAAGGAGAGAGAGAATGCTTTAATTCTTTACTTTACAAAACACTAAAACTAACAAGGTAATTCTACTTAATATTCAATTACTCATTAATTATATTGATTATATGCAAATACATAGATCTTTTGCTTTGTGCATGTGTTTCCTGAAGAGTGAAAAGGTACTTTATTTCCTTACTTTTTTTTCACAATCCTGAAAATGATGAATGATATCTAAAATTATTATTATTATTATTATTACTGTTATTTTACATTTATAATTTTTACAAAATTTCTTCACATTCTCACTCAGGGATTTCTAGGCTCAAACTTTTTTTGTTACGGTACACTTTTAACAATTTCAAAATTTGGCGGCACGCTAACAATAAAATAAGTTTAAAAGAATTTTAATTATCTATAATATATATACACTGTGCACAAAATAGTTTATAATAATAATTTTCAATGTTAAGTAAAATAATATGTACAACAAAGACAATAAAAAATTTATTGAGTAATAAATTGTAATTTAATTATAAGAACACATATAATGCGAAATTTAAGCTTGATGATTTTTGAAAATTTCGTTTATATTTAGTCGTAAAAATGATAATTACATTATAAATTCTTCATGTATATTAAAAAGTATCGATCCTTCTTTCATTTTTTTTTATTTGTTAATGCTGAAAATCCGAATTCACACAAATCAAATGTAAACAATTGCTGAAATATTTTTTAAGCTCTTTTGGCTATTATGGGATAATTACCTTTAATTTTAATCCAAAATGACTCTTCCAAACTTCTTCCGAAACTCTTTCGAAAGTTTTGAAATTAAATCTCGATTATTACAGAGTGAAATTACTTCTTCCTCTTCCTTCAAAGTTAATTCGTATACAAATGTATCCGTTATCACACAAATAGATTATGAACTCAATCAATTTTTTTATGTCTAAATTCGAGAAATAATGAGTAACTCTCTCCTCTAGTGTAGTCAAATGGTTAATAACAATTTTATGAATAGTTTAATTCTATAAAACGCGGTCAAATGATTCGGTTCCGATTTTTTTTATTTTTTTCTCAGAACTTTTTTATTTCTCAGAACTATTTCTTTATTTTCCTTTTTTTTTTCCTTTAAAAAATCTGGCGGCACATAAAAGTGCCATGATGGCACAGTGGTTGAGAATCACTACTCTACGCAGTAGCCTTTGAGTTACAGTAGAACCTGTTTTTGTGACATTTGTTTTGTGCAATTTTATTTTCGTGATTTTTTTCTGTGCGGTCATTTTTTATGCGGTATATGAATTTCAGCGACTTTCGCACCACTGTAATGTTATTTATCAATGTACCAGTAGTGACGGAGAATGTTGCCCCCCCCCCTACAAAAAGTCAAGTTTGGCCTTTAATATTTTATAAATTGGGTAAATATGTACTTGGCGTTAGACAGGCCTTGAGCCCCCTAGCGAGGAAGGAGTGTGGACGTGTACGTATACGCCTCTGTGCAATGCACATATATACACTTTAAGATGCTCTGTTCATTTGTTATAAACAATCTCCCGACAATACACTATCAGTTGCTTTCTCTGAACGAGCCAATAGCCCGTGCTTGATTGAAGTTGAAACTCTCAATGGAAATGACATTATCAATAATTTGATAGATTATGAAGACACAGATAAGAGGAACCGGATTCTTTGAGAGCGGATAAAATATATGCAGGGATACAGCTTTAAGACAAATTGGAAAAGCATTTTCTTAAAATAGATACCAATTCCGAAAGGAGTATGAAATTTAAAAAAAAGCTCCCACCATGCATATGTGGTTATCGTGCATTTATAAGCAACTGATCAACCGGCCTTCGTCGTAAAAACTTCTATGCTGCCAAAAAATAAATCAATTGAAATTGTATCTTTAAATGAAGAAAGCGATTTTTAACTTAAGTATCACGAGAAGTTGAGCGCTTGGGATTCCGAGGAGTAGCAGTGAATTATGTATGTATATTTTGTGAAAACTTCTCCAATGAGAAACTAAAGGTTTTAAAAATGTTTCCATAAGTAATTAAATTATTTATTTTGTTATGGAAGTACTTTCTCATAAATTTCGTAAATAATTGGTGTAATTCCTAAGTGCGACTTTTTTTATACGGTCTCGCTCCACCGCATAAAAAAAAATTCTGTAGTATTTCGAAGTTGTTTGTTATATGTAAAAATTTCTGAAATTTTCGAATATTTTTTTGTACGTTTATTCTTATACGGTCCCTATCTACCGCACAAAAATAGGTTTTACTGTATTTCGAGGGAGTGAGTGAATATGAACGTTGCACCGTTTAGCTACAAGAGGGCTTTTGGACGAAGACGACACCTGAGCTGGCACCCTCTCTCCTAACTACTACACCACACCAACAGGAAGACGTTTGAGCTCTCGACAGATTTAATGTGCATCGCTCCCCTACACGGTACTGTATTTCGAAGTGAGATGTTAATAAATAAAAAATTCGATTCAATTCACTGAATGTGGCAATTCAAAACATCACTAAAAAATTTTATTGAATTCTTTATTCTATTTGTTTATACTAGAGCAAGGGTGGGCAACAAGTTTCCCGCTAAGAGTTTTTATGCGAGCCGCCAAGACAATCAGAAAATCAGCTTTGAGCCGAGATTTTTTTTTTTTTTCCTGTGCTCGATCTTTTATTTTTAACAATCAGGAAGACAAAGTACTTGAAAATGTTTCCACTAAGAAATCACGTGTAGAATCTGGAGGAGGTCACAAAAAGAATTTATAATTTTGCGCAACTGAGCATAAATTCAATTCGTTTTGTTATCCCTTAGCTGCTGGTACTGATGCAGCACTTGAAAAGCTACAGCTTGAACTTATTAAGGTATCCGACTACGTGCGGAACCGTCATTTTAAAAAAGCGCATAAATGGATAATTTTAATGATATTTAGTGTCACTCAGATTAGAATACATGTATAAATTTGTTTTAAGGACATTTTGACAAAAAAAAACTATTTAATTACTATATTTTGGCAAAAAATTAACTTAGAATAATCTTTTTTCAAAATTTTCTCCTTTTGTTTAAAATGCTTCTATTATAATATTATTTTGCCTGTATATAGCTCAAACCTCACTACAGAGGCTCAACTAGAATTTTTGAAAAATTCACATTTTCAGAGTTACCAACAAATGAAATAATTATTGGCGTTTTTTTCTTAAAATTGCTTCCCTCTGTTGTCGTAGTGTAAAATATTAATAAACCCACTTCTAAGCTATATATTTCAGCGGCCGCGGTAGCCGAGTAGTATAGGTATCAGACCGTGGCTTGCCTTGTCACGAGTTCGAGCCCAGTACCACTAAAGACCCGCCGTGTAGGGCAGCGATGCACGTTAAATCTGTCGAGAGCTGAAACGTCCTCCCGTTGGTGTGGTGTGGTAGTTAGGAGAGGGGGGTGCCAGCTCAGGTGTCGTCCACGTCACTTGACCATGGTTCAAAATTACGTGGTCCGTCGCCAAAAGCCCTCGTGTAGCTGAACAGTGCGACGTTAATATTCAATCAATCAATCAATCAAGCTATATATTTCAAAAATTCTAGTTGAGCCTCTGTAGAGAGGTCTGAGTTATATACAGGCAAAATATTATAATAGAAGCATTTTTCACAAAAGGAGAACATTTTGAAAAAATATTATCCTAAGTTATTTTTTTGCCGAAATATTGTATTTAAATAATTTTTTTTGTCAAAATGTACCTTAAAACAATTTTATACATGTATTCAAATCTAAGGGACGCTAAATACCATGAAAATTATCCATTTATGCGATTTTGCAAAATCACGGTTCCGAACGTAGTCGGATACCTTACGATCAGATCACAGCGGAAAGAAAATGTTTAATGCTATGACATTGACTTTTACAAATCTTTCTCAACTAAAAAGTTTCCATGTGTGTATGAAGAAATGTGTAAGAAAACTATTCCTTATATTTTAGTTGCTATATATTTCTGAACAAAGTTTTTGTTGCAAGAAGACCAACAAGAGTATATATAGATGCAAGTTAGCTGACATAAACTTGTAGGTTGTGATGAGAGTTTAAACAAGTAATCACACATACTAATTTTAAAAAAATTGTAAAAAAAGTATGATAGGGTTCATTTGTCTCATTAAACTGATTCTAAAATGAAATATGCTTGCTGCTATAGGCAATATGAAATTAGCACAATTAATAAATTGGATAAAACTGTCACTACTTTATTTAACTTATATTTATTATTTTACTCGTATAATGAATGCTATCATTTTTAAAAAAAATGCAACGCTCCGGTACCCTCTGATCCCACAATGTGCCCCGCAAGCCAAAACAAATTGTCCACTTCTGTAGAAATATAGAAAAAAGGGGTATATGTGGAATATGAAATAGTTATACCAAACGAAATCAAGTGAAAAAAGAAATAGGAAAAATTAAAATGAGACCTTTTTACCAAAATATCATAAAGTGCTTACATTCCTTAATGTTTTTAATTATTCACCTCATATATACAGTCTAAAAATGAGCAGAACATTAATTTTTAATGAACATTAAAATTATATTTTGATTTCTCATTGCTGTTATTTTTAAGTATCTCCTTTCGGTTTTGAACTTACTCATTTAGGCTGCAATTTCTTCCCTAATATCTCATTACTGCTTCATTTTTTTTTAAAAAAAGTCCATAGTTGAATCATTTTTAGTTTGGAACGGACGCTTTTTAATTACGTTAATCATAAACTGAGATCGTAAAAGAAATTTATTTTTAATAATAGTGTGTGTGAGTGAGAGAGAATATTTTAATAAGCAGAGAAATTAAACAAAATCTAGGAGTTGAAAGTAAAGAATTATATTTTCATATCTATTGTATTACCTATAATGTAATTTTGATATCATATCACATATTTTAAAATGGATGATCAAAAAACATTATTATCCATAAATATCAAAATACACTCCAAATTCGAAAATTTTTTCATTAAACTACAAAATTAGATGCAATTGACTTAATTTATGTGACTTAACAGTCACATGATAATGATAGCCACCTGTTTCTAGCCAATCAGTTCAAAAACTAGTATGACGTTATAGTCACACGATAAAAGCAAACTTGTGTTTCTAGCTAATCAGTCCAGGCGCTTCGTTGGTGCCAAGTTTTGCACTTTGTAGAAACTTTCTCTTAAAAAGTACATATGAATATAAAATGCATTATATTTAAAAATATATACATAAAATAACTTTTTTTTTAATTTTAAAATTTTTTGGGAGAATTTTTTTTATAACATTATAAACATTTTTACCAATTTAGAAATTTGAATTTTTATCTAACAATAAGTTTTACAAGTAAAACAACTACAATTAGTTTAATGTCTGTTTTTAATTCAGTGGAGAACACGTGTTTGTCTTTATCATGTGACATCATGAATTGATCCCTTTAGAAGAAGGATTGGGGGTACAAAACTATAAAAACTATTGTCAGTAGAACAATTACTTGCTATCAATTATATAGTGAAGATCTTAAGAAAATTCATTGTTCCTAAGCCCATGGGATAAGCGCAAATAAAACACGCAGTATGGTTAAATTAAACATTGCTGAAAATTTTAAATCTTTCAATAAAAAGTATAAATTACTCGCTTAAAGTATCCGACTACGCTCGGAACCGTGATTTTGCAAAAGCGTATAAATAGACAATATTTATGATATTTAGTGTCACATAGATTAGAAAATGTATATAAAATTGTTTTAAGGATATTCTGAAAAAAAATTATTTAATTACAATATTTTGACAAAAAATGAACATAGACTGACCCATTATTAAAATATTCTCCTCTTTTGAAAAATGCTTCTATTATAATAATATTTTGCCTGTATATAGCTCAGGCCTCTCTACAGAGGCTCAACTAGAATTTTTGAAATATATAACTTAGAAGTGGGTTAATCCATATTTTGCGACAACAGAGAGGAGCAATTTTAAGAAAAAAAACGCCGATAATTATTTCAATGGGTGGTAACTCTGAAAATAATGTGAACTTTTCAAAATTTCTAGTTGAGCCTCTGTAGAGAGAACTGAGCTATATACAGGCAAAAAATTATTATAATAGAAGTATTTTTCACAAAAGGAGAACATTTTGAAAAAAGATTATTCTAAGTTAATTTTTTGCCAAAATATTGTCTTTAAATAAATTTTTTTTGTCAAAATATCCTTAAAACAATTTTATACATGTATTCTAATCTAAGTGACACTAAATATCATGAACATTGTCCATTTATGCGCTTTTTTAAAATCACGGTTCCGAACGTAGTCGGATAACTTAAGGGACGATTCGGTTTAATTGATCATTTGATCATTGAACCGAAGATCGGATGGTGACCGAGTAATAAAAGCCTACGTACTCGTTACTTAATTGATCTCATCATGTAACATATATAAATAATTTTTTTTTCAATTAGCTTTTTGAAAAGCTCTTGCAGAACTTTACCCTTCTTCTTTCTTTTACAACATTATAATTCTTCGTCAAAAGTTAGGATTTTTAGAGTAAATAAATTGTGACTCATAAAATATTTTAAGTCTCTGGGTTTTAGATTGTAATTTTAAAATTTAAAGAAAACGTTACAAACTTGTATTGGTAAAGAAAACAATTAGGGAAGAACTCAGGAAATCGTGCATAGGTCATATCAAACAAATGTTAACATATTTGTTAATTTGAGTAATTGACTGCTTCGTGTTAATTCTTAATCTTGCACCGTAATATTCGCTGAAAAAAATGAAACTTTGTTTCTATCTTAAAAACATTAAATATTCATTTTTCATAAGCAAACAAATTTTCTTAGCAGGTACTTTGATTTTTTTTTTCTTAAAAAAAACTGTATCCATAATATTGAAAAGTGTTTGATAATTTTCTAATTAAATTACACAAATTCAGAACAAAAGTAGTATAAACTGTAATTTTGTGTGTGTGTGTGTGTCTGCATCCTCAGATCTCTTCAATGTAAATACTTAATCCATCAATCAATGGCGATTTCGTAAGGTCGATAACCTCTACCTCCAACAATTATTTATTTGTTTCGAAAAGTATTGGATCTTTCATTGATTCAATATGAACAAACCTGAGTATGTTTCGGAGTACTATTTTTCAGTTGTTAAATCTCAAGAAATACAATGTTTTTTGTTGAATAAACTTTATTTTGCAAATATTCTGACTCTCTAAATTTTAAATGCAATAACATTTTTTGTTAAAATTTAATACGTTGGTATTGTCTTATGAGTGAAATTCTTTTTAAAAAAATTGACATATTTATAT
>BMAV01004850.1:128567-155094 GCA_019973955.1 Trichonephila inaurata madagascariensis
AGTGTGAAATCTTGCGGACCAAGAATAAGCAGTCAAGAATTAGCTGCATTGCGGATCAAGAATCTTCATATATAAAGTTATAGATTATATTCTCTAGGTCAAGGGACCAGAACTGGAAAAGGTAATATTAGATATAAGTAATTAGATAACAGGATTATTTAGGATAATTGAGATAGAGGATCTAATTGCGTGATCTGACTTAAATACGTGATTTAATTCGGGCTTGACTCTCACTTTAATTAATAATTGTCAAAATTAGAATTTAAGTATTATAAGTTACTCTTAATAAAAGTTGTATTAAGAATTATGTCTCATCATTTTGATAATCCCACACCTCTAGCTTACGCGGAACCGGCAAGACATGGTCATCACAGGATGGCTATGTCTCAAGTTAAACTTTGATTTTTTTTTTTTAATTTTGTAACACATTAAAAAGTATTTGTCAATACAATGTAAATTCATTATATTAACATTTTTAGCTTTCGTATAAATGAGACTATCTCACGATATTAATGCACTTGAATGTATAACTTCAAGAAAATGAAGATATCAGCTTTATATTTATTTACTTTTCTGAAAGAAACTGTTTTAAATCCATTTGTCAGAATGAAGAGGTAGATAAAGGCACAAATCGTAGAGAAAATCAAAGAGTTTCAATCTCTTCTCTAAAATGAATCAAACCCCCTTTCTTTCCCACAGAATTTGTGAATGTATGGCGGCAAAATTTATTCTTTTTTGCAACTTTAACATGCAAGCCATTTCCATGAAATTTTTTTGTGCTCCGGCGTGGCTAAATCAAGTAAACAAACGTGAGTTTAGCTCATTTTTCATGATGGGAATACAAAAACTTTTCTTCTCGTAAAATTCCCCTGAGAACGGAAAGTCTTGTGTAACGTTTTAGCTTGAAACCATGTTCCTTTTTCACCTCTGTAAAAAAAATATTATCAATGAATTCATTCAAAAATGAAAGATATTTTGTTTACCTCCATAAATTTCGATTTTAAAAGTTGCGTCAGATGTTATAAGCCATCCAGAGTAATAATTGTTTGTGAAAAAAAGAAAAAAAAATTATTTATATAAAACCTGTTTAGTAAAGAAAACGTCAATTGCAACATCTATTTTTTTCCCATTTTAAGCTTTTAGTAATTAAGATAAAACCCGCGCGTTTTGCAAATATTTCTTTCTCTCTTCCTCCCTTAAATATGAAAAGTAGCTCGGTTAATGACGAATGCATGATTTAAACGCATTATTAAATGGTATGAGATGTATTTCTTAAGAAAACCACTTTATAATAAAAAAAAAATAGAATGAAAAACATTAACTTTGACTTAGATAATTTTCAGTTGGACATATGGATCGTGGAACGATCTTCATTCCCGTGTCATGAAAAGTTTGATATTGAACCTGAGTCTGTGGGGTTTTCCTGCCTTTAGGAAGCCTTGTAATTTGTTGAAAGACTTGGAACAGTGGCAAGGGGGAGGAGAGATGCAGTGAGAGAACTCTGTTGAGAGAATCAGCATTCAGTGTGGAAGTGAGATGTGAATTGGATCAGTTGTGGCTGGCCTGACTTAGAATGATTGAAAAAACTTAAAAAGTCCGCTTCAGTAAAAGAAATTGTAGTAATTAATGTGTGTGGGAGTGGTGAAACTAATTTTGTACAGTATTACTTTTTTAATTTATTTCTCATACAGAAATTTATACTTAAAAGTTTATGCTTTACTCACTTTCCTACCATACACACTTACATTTATTCATTATTTACAGTACTTTTCTTTATGTTTATACATTTCTAATTGGTACACCCGTTCTCTTCACACGGGTGAATTGAAATTTTAAACAATACAGATTGAAGGTAAAGAAGTTTTTAATGAGTTACTTTTACGTGAATTACAAATTAAACAAAAAAAAAAGCTTTTGCATATCTCAGATGAACAAAAAAATCATGTTTGTTAAATCTTAAGTCTGTAAATCTAATCGCTGATAAAAAGAACTTAACTTTATTTATAATACTCCCGTAACATCTTTATGGGTCGATTTTTGAAAACTCCTTCTTAAGCTGATGGGGGGGATGTGTAATACGTTAATATTACTTTCTGTTGTATTTATTTTATGTTAAAATTGTAAGATTCGCAAGCAACATCCTTACATCATAATGGCGATTCAATGGAAACAGAGCGAAAAGTTGGCGATAGAGCCTAATTGGCATCATTTTTTGGCGACCCTGTAGGCAACTTGTGCGATTGATTGAACGGTACCGAAGTCGATATGCTGAAGCGCCACCTGGTGGGGAGCTGCAACAAATAGAACAGCACAAAAACCGTTTCCACACAAAAAATACATATTCTTGTCAATTTTCATAGTAATCGGTTGAACGGTGTTGGAGTGAAGCGGTTTCATATATATACAAACATCCATTTTTATACATAGAGATTAATCGTCAATATCAAGTGTATCGGAACAAACTGTGTTTCGTTTCCTGTGTGAATTTTTTACCCCCATACATCTAATAACTCAGATACTCAAATAAAACCTGAAAGGTTTTTAAAAGTTTTCTCTATTCCACCTATAATAAAATTAAATAAATACAAAAATGTAGAGAATAAAATTTCTCTCCACATTAAAATAAACACTTAGAGTGGAACTGATATTTACATTATAAAAAGAAATAACAGCTGCTAATCTAAAGAATCGCCAATAAGCGGAAATGTCCCTGCAAATATAAAAAATAGTCATATATTAATACTTGTACTATAAAAGCAACCAAATGCTAATAATCAAACAAAACACTGACTTTAACGTTACAAAAATAAATAATAATTGCTTCATATGAAAATTATTATAAACAAGAATAAAACACACGTGCTATTTTTAATTTTTTCTTTTTTTGAAAATGTTTTAAGGCCCAAAGCCTCACTTTTTTTTACTCTTTGTTACTGCCGGCTAGGTGGCATAGTTGGTTTGGCGTTGGTCTTGTACACCCAAGTCGGTGGATTTTCATGATGCAAAAAATCGATAGCATCTATGTCGTATGATTATGTGGCATGTTAAAGATCTAGAGTACCTGTTTGGCTTTGGGTGCTTCTGGAGAATGTACTAGGTCTGCAATTGAAATTACCAATCCGCAGCCCCATTTGAAAAGGGAAAAGAGAGAGAGGGAGAAACTTTACGTTTCTACAGGTAGAAAAAATTGGAACGGCGAGATGAAGATAAAACGATTGAAAGAATTGAAATTGCAAAAAACATATTAGACCATAATATGTGCAGGTACATTTGAAAGTAACAATAAAAAGAACAGGATTTGAAGAACAATAGAAATACTTAATTGGAAGACTCCTGAGCCCCCCTAGGATGTTCTCCCACAAAATTAGGGTGGGACCCAGCCAAAATGTACTGTCACCTGCATGGTGCTCAAAGCTATGGATAACGAAAGGCGTACATCTAGCCCTCTGCCGTGAATTTCGTGGGCCTCGATCTGGCATCTTCAGACAGACGGCATTAGTAACAACAACAAAAAGATTTTCTTGCAGCAACGATCTTCATTCATTCTAGCCAGATGACCAGCCCATTTAATTTTATGTAATTTGACAAATTTTACAATATCAGGTAGTTTGTAAATTTTGTAGAGCTGTAAGTTGTGGATCTTCTTCTCCATGATTTCCTTACTTGGATCCCACCAAGAATGCAGTGTAAGATCTTTCTCTCGAAAATTTTTAAAGCTTCTTCATCACGTAAAATCAATGGTCAAGTCTTTGATGCATAAGTCAGGACAGATCTTCTAAGACTTTTATAAAGAAACAATTTAGTTCTTAATTTGGAAAAGCTGGAATTTAAGCAACTCTTGAGGCATCTATTTGCAGCAATGATTCTTTTATAAATTTTTGGGGCCTGCTCATTTTTTATCTCAGTTCCCAAATAAGTAACACTGCTAACTTTTTGAAATTTATAATTGCTAATTTCTATGTGACTAAGTTGTAAGCAGGACTTTAAACAAGGTAAATATTTAGTTTTATTCTCGTTTACAGATAAGTTAGTTCTTTTAGCACATTGTTCTAATGCCATAAATGCCTGTTTAAGAGCTGGTGCTGTTCGGGAAATAATGCCAATGTCATCTACATAAGCTAGTATTTGAACTGACTTATTAAAAATGTTTCCTCTGATATTGATCTTTGAGTCTGTAATAACTTTTTCAAGTGCCATATTAAACAGGAGGCCAATGCACTCCACTGTCACACTCCATTTTTCACCTCAAGAGGTCCTGTGAAATCATCTTGTATACATACTTGAAATAGGCTCAATTATCAAATATTTAACAGTTAAAAGTATATGTATAGAAATATGTTTATAGCTGAATATTTCAAAAAAAGATTCTTCGCATTTGCAAAAGTTCCGGTGAAAGAGCATTCATTTTCAGGTAAGCACAATAGATTTTATCTGCATTATAAGAACATTTTCACCCTGCCTAAAAAGTTAAAATTCTTAGGATTGCTTAGTTTAATTAATGATTTAAAAGGTATTATCTTATTGTAAAACACACACGATAAAAACTATTTTTTCAAAAAATTCTCTTATACCATTAACTAATTGCATCAAAAAAACTAAGCGGAGAAGTCAGTTATTACAATGAAATTGTGAAATAAATTAGCTGGAATAGTCAATTCCATAGGTTTTAGATTTCTCAAATTCTATTTTTAAAGGATTTTGGATCTGATACGAACTTTGTAGCAAATAATGGTGGAAAACAAAGGAAGAGTGAAGAATTGTTCATTCTAAATTGCTGATTGATTTTTAAAAACTTGTGAAATAAAAGAAATAAACTAACAAAATTCATTAATGTAAAAACGATTACAATTATTTTTCTTGCAATTAATCGATTTTTTTTATATTAGTGTATAAATCGTTTGCGTTCAGATTTAAGTCGTGACGCTCTTTATTTTTATTCTTGTTAGATTGTTATTTTTATCCTCATTAGATTGTTATTTTTATCCTCATAAGTATTAAATATTTTAGTCATATCTGCAATCTCTATTATTACTTAATGCCATCATGCTCAAAATTAAGGTCACAAACACAAATCTGTGAAAACGGATGAACTATTTACTGCGTAGTCACGAAATTTGGCTCAGAGACATATTACAGTGTGAGAAAAAAATATCGCAACTTAACAATAGGAAAAGATTTTAATTTTGAATTGAGATACAGGGCATTTTTTAAAAAGGAGGGAATAAGAAATCAGAGATAAAGCATTTCACTCGGGAAAAATCTGTCTAATATATTAGGATTGTAAGATGTTACTTTTACAAAAATGCATGCTGAGTTGGAGTCATCTGCCAAACAGTTTCTAAGCGAGTCTTTAATGCTATTCCTCTCTGAAAATAATGACTCTCTAGCGTGGGTAGACGAAAATATGGTTAAAATAGCATAGCCCAGCTTCTTCAAACAGTTAAATGCGTCTGGAATCGAATTACATGTTTCCAAAATTTCATTATTAGCATTTTTACTTATATTGATTGTTAATCTTTCTGTTTCAATCAATTCCAACTTTCTCCTTTTTTTAACAAATGTTTGAATCCATACTAAGCTAGACTGGAAATCAATCAGTTGCCTTTCAAAATTTTACATTTCCAACTAATCACAAACTGGGACAAGTTCAGTTTATTAAATGAAATCACATTAGGATACATAAAAAAAAATTTAAAAAATTTGAGCGTTTCCGATAATTCTTTGAACTGAGAAAATCTCTCTGAAAAACTCTGACCGATAACTCGGTCTCATATTGAACTTTGTTATTTTGAATTAAAATGCAAACCGTTTTGATCGGCGGAGTGCCCAAAATATTGTGTCGTGCGCCATCAATGGCACGCGTGACAGTGGTTCGCCAGCCCTGTCTTAGGGTGTCCCAGAAGGGGCTAAGCTGACAAAGAGCTCCTCCTAAAATATCCAAACATATTCGATGGGATTGAGATCCGGAGACCTCGAGGGCCAATCCATACTGATAATATCTTCATCTTTAAGAATTTCATCAACGGTTTGAACTTTCAGTGGCCTCGCCTTATCGTCGTCAATAATGTAGTTTAGGCCCATAGCACCCAGAACAACCTCGCATAGGCTTCAGGGACCTTATAGCACTGTAAGTTGACAGTACCTGCTAACTTATCCAATGGCCACCCAGAAAAACAGCATCAACACTTTGTGATTTCTTTCTGGGAAGTTACGTAAAGGACAAGATATTCTTCTGTCCTGTTGATGTAGCGAAGCTTTAACAACGTATCGCAACCACTATTGATGGATTTGATTCAAATACCTTAACACGCATTTGGGAGGAAAGGGGTTGCCGGTTAAATGTGTGTCGTGTGACTAAGGGTTCACACATAGGGCACATCTGTGACTGTCTCTAACAAAACTTTAAATAATCCCATACAATTCTGTTACAAGTAACATATAATATCTTAAGGTATCCGAATACGTTTGGAACCGTGATTTTACAAAAGCGTATAAATGGATAATATTTATGATATTTAGCGTCACTTAGATTATAAAACGCACATAAAATTGTTTAAAGAATATTATTACAATAAGAAATTATTTAAGTACAATATTTTGATAAAAAATTAACATAGAATGACCCATTTTCAAAACATTCTCCTTTTATGAAAAATGCTTCTATTATAATAATATTTTGCTGCTTATAGCTCAGATCTCTGTACAGAGGCTCAACTAGAATTTTTGAAACATATAACTTAAAAGAGGATTTATCCATATTTTACTACAACAGAGGGGAGAAATTTTAAGAAAAAAACGCCGATAATTATTTTAATTGGTGATAACTCTGAAAATAATGTGAATTTTTCAAAAATCCTAGTTGAGACTGTCTGGAGAAGTCTTTACTTTATATAAGCAAAATATTATTAATATAGAAGCATTTTTTATAAAAGGAGAACATTTTGAAAATTGGTCATACTAAGTTAATTTTTTGCCGAAATATTGTATTTAAATAATTTTTTTTTCAAAGTGTCCTTAAAACATTTTAGACATGTATTCTAATCTAAGTGACCCTAAATATCATGAAAATTATCCATTTATGCACTTTTTTAAAATCACGGTTCCGAACGTAGTCGGATACCTCAAATTGTTCTTGATTTACAGTGCTCTGAAACTGTACACTTGGTTGAGATCCTTCGATCGCGGGTGTGAGACGCTTCGAGTAAGAATCAGACATTTCTCAAGTTAAACACTTTGGTATTTTTTAACATTTATTAGACTTTATGGAGATTACTGAGAAGGCACTTTAATAACTAAACCCGAGGAGCAATCAACTTTATTAATCTAACTATATAAAAAAGAGCACTTATCAATTCTCCTGAACGCTCTTACTGCAACACTTGCTTAATCATCAGCCCTAAGGTGAGGACGGATTCTCTTTCACTTAATCTTTCCTTCTGTAATTAATAATACTAAGTGCGGCCACCGGTCGCTCACACTATGCTTTTTTCTTATACTCCATTTTCAACCGTCTTCGCCTACTTCCCGACTAGCACTAAAATAGAAGCTTGCATTTACATAAAATTAAGTCCTCTCTACAGAAAGCGTTCAACAAAAATCCCAGTTAAAAAGAGTATTTTACCCTAAAGGATTAGTGGAATCCCGATTGATTGATTATTAACGTCGCACTGTTCAGCTTCACGAGGGCTTTTGGCGACGGACCACGTAATTTTGAACCATGGTCAAGTGCCGTGGACGACACTTGAGCTGGCACCCCTCTCCTAACTACCCCACCACATCAACGGGAGGACGTTTTAGCTCTCGACAGATTTAGCGTGCATCGCTGCCCTACACGGTGGGTCTTTAGTGGTACTGGGCTCGAACTCATGACAAGGCAAGCCACGATCCGATACCTATACCACTCGGCTACCGCGGCCACAGTGGAATCCTGAATAGAACCCGTTACAACTTCTTTATGAATCACTGTATAAGTTCAATTAAGTTTTGGATGTTTATTTTAGAAACAGTTCTCTTGGCAGAGAAGTTTATAAAATACGCATTGAGAGATTATTTTTTTCATTGTTGCAATACTTCATTTATAAGTATTCATAAGTTTCATTGTTTAAGTATACTCGTCCTATAAAATATCTAATCAAAACATTCTCAAGCAAAATGTGACCGAGGTAGCCAAGTGATCAAGGTAAAGGACTCGTAGCCAGCGTGTCATGAATTCGAGCCCAGTTCCACTGAAGACACTCGCCGTGTTGGGGAGCCATTTACGTTAAACCTGTCGAAGCTCAAACGTCCTCCCATTGGTGTGGAAGTTAGAAGAGTGCGAGTGATATCAAGTGTCGTCCTAGTCACTAGACCATGGCTCAAAATTACGAGGTTCGTCTCCAAAACCCTTCAAGTTGCTGAATAGTGCGATGTTAATATTCACTCACTCTAAAAGTAAAATTAAAAATTTGATGTCATCAAATTAGATGTTCAAGATAAATGTTTATTTTTAACACTCTTTTATTAACTTCACTTGTACGTAATGGAAACTCTGAACTCAATTTTTATCCATTTTAAAAGATCAGATCAATTCGAAATTTTGCTCATTTGTTAAGGTATCCGACTACGTTCGGAACCATGATTTTAAAAAAGCGCATAAATGTATAATTTTCAGGATATTTAGTGTCACTTAGATTAGAATACATGTATACAATTGTTTTAAGGACATTATGACAAAAAAAATTATTTAAATACAATATTTTGGCAAAAAATTAACTTAGAATAACCTTTTTTCCAAATGTTCTCCTTTTGTAAAGAATGTGTCTATTGTATTAATATTTTGCCTGCATATAACTAAGACCTCTGTTCAGAGGCTCAATTATGATTTTTGAAAAATTCACATTATTTTCAGAGTTACAACCATTTGAAATAATTATCGGCGTATTTTCTGAAAATTTCTCCCTTCTGTCTTCGTAAAACATGGATAAATCGACTTCCGAGTTATGCGTTTCAAAAATTCTAGTTGAGCCTCTGTACAGAGATCTGAGCTATATACAGGCAAAATATTAATACAATAGAAGCATTTTTTACCAAAGGAGAACATTTGGAAAAAAAGGTTATTCTAAATTTTTTGTCAAAATATTGTACTTCAATAATTTTTTATTGTAATACTATTCTTAACCCAATTTTATATACATTGTCTAATCTAGGTTATGCTAAATATCTTAAATATTATCCATTTACACGTTTTGCAAAATCACGGTTCCGAACGTAGTCGGATACCTTAAGGACCGATGACAATACAATAATTTAATAATTTTGTTCCATTGTCCTGATCAGGATCATCAGGATTAACGATTTTCCATTTTCAGATTCCATCCCGCATCTGGCGATTAATTTCAGATTCAATTTCCAGATTTGACAACTAAAAGATTAAGTTGTAACTTAGTTCGATTAACTATAAAAGCGGGTTTTTTTAGTTTTTTTAAACTATAATTTATTATTTCTACTGAATTAACTATATTTTCCAGATTGAATTAATTAATATTCTGCTATACAGTACTTAAATGCTTTTGATAGCCAAAGCTTTTAAATTTAACTAAATTTATCGCTGTTAAAAACATCAATCTTACAAATTTATGATGAAATTCGCTATAAAATCTAACTAAATTTTAAAGTCTGTTCCAATATATTTTTCTTACTTATTCGAAAAGAAAAAACCACACACAATTCCCTTAATTTTCTGAAAAAGTGAAAAACTCTCTTCTTGCTAACACGAAACGTAGTTGAAGCTTTTCACGTTAATAGCATATCTAATAAATGCCCTGAGCAGTATAAAAATAGAAGTTCGATCTTTACGCCTTTCAAACAATGCGAATTCGTTCTTTTCTGTTTTTTGTTTTCAAGGACAGAAACAAAGGGAGGGCTGTTTTCAAAAATTTAATGAGAAAGGATCTTCAAGAGTGAGATAGCTTTGTCTTTCTCTCAAAAATTTCTTTTTCTACTTTTCTTTTTCCATAACTTCGACTTCTTTTTAATGGCCTACTACGAACTGTGGAAAAGGATAGAATTATTGGAATATTTTACATCTTCATCAAAAATCGTTAGAAAATTATGTTTCAAAACAAAATTGCACTTTTAATTTGTGAAAATTTTCAGAAATCTTATTCACTAATAAGATTAGTTTGAAAAATAAAAAATAGTAAGCGCGTATTCATTCAAAAATAACAAAACTCAATTAAATAACTAAGAAATGCTGAAGAATTTCATAACAGAAAAGGGAAACAACTTTTACATTCAATTTCGCAAACTTTTAACATAAAATGCATTCTTTCTAAAAATAATCTCATGTTTCTAAAGGTTAATAGTCTAAATTCATGTGACTTCATAGTCACATGATAACTACAATCACGTTTTTCAATCAATGAGTTCAAAAATTCATGTAACGTTTTAGTCACAAGATAAATGCAAACAGTCACATGATAATGCTTATCAGTTTAGGGGCTTAACTGTTGCCAATTTTAGCTTTTTACGGAAACTTTCTCTTAAGAAAAGTTCAGCTATAATAATGAACACATAAGTAAAAAAAATGCACTTGATTTAAAAATACACATATAAAATAGTTTTTTTAAAAAATTTGAAAAATCTTAATCGTTTGAATATTTTTACTAAACTGTCAAATTTGAAAATGTACCTAAATTTTAAAAGTTGAACAATACGTACAAAGCTGATGGCAGCTTTAAAATCAATGGAGAACACGCAATTCCATTTGTCATGTGACCATCATGAACTTAATTCATAGAAATGTATACGTAAATAAAACATTTTACTTGTATAATACTTTTTCTAAAGCCCCGTATAAATTAAAATTAAAAAATACTTAAAATAAAAATTTATTTTTAATAACCTATTCATTGACATTATTTTAATATATGCTCCAAAAGAAATTCTTTAAATAATCAAAAAAGGGAAAAATGTATAGATCTCCGAAACAATGGACTAAATTCATGTGACGTCATAGTCGCATGATAATGGCAGTCTCGTGTTTCCAGCCAATCATTTCATAAATTCATATGACATCATAGTTATATCATAAATGTAATCACGCGTTTCCAGGCAATGAGCTCAATTCATGTGACGTCATAGTAACATGATAGATAACCACGTGATTCTAGCCAATCAGTTCAAAACCTTATGTGACGTCATAGTAACACGATGAGAGCTATCTTGTGTTTTCAGCTAATCAGTTCACGCTCTCCGGTGTTGCCAAATTTTGCTCTTTGCAGAAACTTTCTCTTAAAAAGTACATATGTATACAAAATGCATTTTATTTAAAGGTATAAGCATAAAATACGGACTTTTTTAAATTTAAAAAAATCTTTTTGAAGAAACTTTTTTTCCCTAACATTTAAACATCTTTAACCAAATATGAAATTTGAAATTTTATCTGAGTTTTACAAATAGAACAAGTACAATTAGTTTAATGTTTGTTTTGAATTTAATGGAAAACACGTGTTTGTTTTTATCATGTGACTTCATGAATCAAGCCCATTAGTTCATGCGCTTCACTGTTGCCAACTTTTGCTTTTGCAGAAACTTTCTTTAAAAAGTACATATCTGTCAACAAAAATAATGCACATAGTTCAAAAAAATTCGCTTACAATGTAAGGTTGTTGGGTTTTTTTTAAATTTTAACATGTGAACATCTTTAACCAATCATCAAATTTTGAATGTTATCTAAACTTTAAAAGTAGAGCAGCTAGTATGTCAGTATCATTTAAGAACACGTGATTGCCTTTATCATGTGACCATCGTGAATTTAGTTCATTTGTCGCCATTTTCAGCTCATTTATTTTGAGGCCATTTTAGTTTGTCTACTTTCATCGTGTGTTAGTAGAAAAAAGCATTGTGTGGGTGTGATGTTGCTATTGATTGACAAGAATTTTTCTACCATTTTCTTCTAATTATTCTTTTCTTCTCATTTAAAAGTCCTCTTATGATGCTGAGAAAAAGTCACACATATTTTTTTACTTCAATTTTAAATACAGAGTTACGTTCTACTTGGAAGAGTTGAAGAGAAAAAAAATGGGCACACACAGCATTAAGAAAGAAAGACAACTTTCAAAAAAGGAAAATCGTTTTTATAATTGTTTCTAATTTACTTTTTTAAATTCAGCTATATTATATTTCTTATTTTGAAATTACAAAAACAACTGAAAATAATTTGTATTTATTTGAAAGAATGTTAATCATTTAAGCAACTTTGCTTAGTCAAGAGGCAGTTTATCTTGCTATGTAAGTTGAATTAGGATTCATATAAATTATTTCATTTCATGTTTTAATCTTTAATTTTTACTTAATATTAACCTACATGAAACCCTGAAAAAGTTGTATTGGATTCACTTTATCAGTATGAGAATTTTAATTTATTGTTTGACAGATGCACATAGAAAACACATACAAATTCAGAAGAAGAATTCTATTTCATGATTTTTTTTATTAAGCCTTGTTTTTTGTATTTATGGAAAATAATTTTAATCATTGATATTCAGTAATACACTCTATAATGGGAAAAAATGACACACCAAGAATAAATTATCCGAATGAGACGAAAATCGTTTGACATGATGTGCATGTATTAAACTCGAAATGCAAACATAATCATAGGAATTGATTGTTTTTCTCAAGAAATACAATTGCAAGGGGGGGAAAAAAATAATGCGTTAGACTACTTTGGGCTCTGATACAAGCTCTTGTCCAACTGGGCGTTTCCTCTTAGACTGGATGGATGTGGTTCTGTGCTATACACTTTCCAAATGACGAATTAGATCAGTGCGATCCATATTCGTTTGAAGACATTTGCTCATCAAAACTCAAATGCGCTCTATTTAGAAGAGTTTGGATGATTACGCAGTCTAGACAAATATTGGAGAGGCATGAATTCAAGCAATAGAAATGCGTGCCGTGGGCATCTAGACATTACCCTGTTGAAAGGTAAGACTAAGTGTACTTGACAGGCTTCAGAATCTCATCAAAGTACTGCCGTACTGTAAGGGTGCTACAGAGGACAATAAAAGCTGCCCGAATATCAAATTAAATGACTCCCAATTCCGTAACTCTTGGTTGTTTGGCTGTGTTACGACGACAGACTGATGAATATCCTCTTCTGGACGTCTCCAGAACGTTTTTGTTGAAAACTACTCTACTCCAGACTGAGATTTCAGGTGATATGTACCTGAGAACCACTGCAAACGCGCCTGGTAGTCTGCAGCGTGGATGGGGAGCCAGCGGAATGGTTTGAGTGATCATAGCCCCCTTTCACTGAGTTGCCTATCAATGGTCGCTGCAGCTACTAGAGTCCCGATTACACGATAAGGTCCTATAAGGGGATATGAGCACAATTCGAATGATCGTTCTGTCTTTCCGTTATGTTGCTGCATTCGATTGACACTCAATATGATTCACCCCTTCCTGACAACATCGTCACATGGTAGCATCTCTTCGCCCCAAATATCGAGGCATCCTGTAATTTGATCACTTTTATACCCTCTGTCTAATTTCATGTCATTTTGTAACGGGTTTATCCCCGAATCTCCAACTAATCCTCTTGGGTAAAATTATTCCTTTTTAACTGTAAATTCTGTTGTAAACTTTCCTCGGTGAAGAAGACGGGATTTAAATAAATGAGTACTTCTATTTAAACGTCGGCATTTGAGTACGTGATGATGGTCGATGGTTTATAGTTGGCGATTAAAAGTCGATTAAATTGTGATCAAGCTTACGATCGGAGATCGTATAGTTAAAAAAGATATTTACAGAGAATTCTAGTGTAGGAGTCAAGAGAGCTCCAGGAGTCAGTTAAGTACTTTAATTATATGTTATTAGCATTAAGCCTATGCGATTGCTATTCCGGTTATTATTGAGTGCATTTCCTACCTTTAGTTGAGTTGGTTGATTAAGTAAAATGATCGATAAAATTGTGTTAAAAGTGCCATGGCTGATCTTTGCTCGAGCCCCCAAACACTAACAACCCCAAGTGGGTTATTACGATCTCTTAAAAGATTTTTATTTATTTATTTATGCACACTCCTGGAAAAAGAACTCCGGTTACAGACTGCATGACACAAATTGAATTATGAGGATGAAGTGAAACAGTTTCCTTGAAGTGTTCAGTCAACAGGCTTGACATGTTTTAATTTTTATGCAAATATCTTGAGCGACAAGTGAGAGAAGAAAGTGCTGTATTTCCCCTTCTCTACCAGCAGAGCAGGAACATACTATACAAAAGGATTGGTACATAATAGTTTTATTTTATGTGAAAGATCTAGACGTGTATTTCTCATCGAATTGTTGCCCTCCAGAATGGTTCCGGTGAACCAACACCATATTAATACAACTAATAATTCATCTTCCAGTTGTTTCTATTAATTTGTCAATTACTTAAACATTGTTTCTATTATTCTGAAGAGTTTCAAAGGCTTAAACTTTTTCATTTTGAGGAATAAAAAAGCAATAAAAACATTTGTGGATCAATCCATAAGTTATTTTAGTTGTACCACATACTGAATGCAAAATAAAAATAGTTTAAACTAACTCTAATTATACAAATCTGAATCTGTGAAATGTATTAAGACACTAGAGAATGTACGTATAGAACTGAATATTATTTTATGTGGACATAACATACATAATTAAATTATTAATCCATGTGTTATTTTAGTTGTATCACATACTGAATGCAAAATGAAAATAGTTTAAATTAACTCAAATTATACAAATCTGAATCTGCAGAATGTATTAAGAAACTAGAGAATGTACATATAAAACTGAATATTATTTTATGCAGTCATTATATACATAATTAGAGATATCTTCCGTATGAAAATTTTGTGTATAACTTTTTATAATGAAACAAACCAGTTAGGGATAATTGAATTTCATTTTAACTGTATCAGCACCATCTTAGTTTTTGTTACAGAGTAAAATCAATTATTTCCCTACTCGCAATTAAAACTTTCCTTCTCATGGACCTCTTTCATCTCACTCCGTTCTTTTCCCATAAGAATCACAAACTATATTGCCGAAATACTTTAGTAATAAAGAATCTACATTAAATTTGAATATATCTTGAACTTTCCTCATATTTATGACTCTTTATCAATTACCACGAATATCACCATAATGTCCATAAAAGGCGTAAGGGGATATGAATGTAAGTAGTATACTCAAGTTAGATCCAAATTACTGATGAGGCATTCCTAAGTCCCAAAGGATATACCCTAAATCCAAGAAGATCGTTCGAGGCAAATCGGCAAGTAATTGGTAAAGCCGTCACGAATATCAGGAAAATTAAGCAAATGACTAGACTAGTATATGCCTACGAAAGTGTATATAAAAACATAAAAGAAATCATAGAAATTCAAGCAATACATAAAAATACCTCAAAGAATGTAGGAAATAAATGCATAAAATTTTTATTATTAGACTTATGCAAACATTATTTAATAGATATAAACAGTTTTTTTAAATCATATGGTTAAGTGCAGAAAAAAAACTCAAATTTCCTCCAGACATTTTTTTTTTTATTTCTGTCAACTAGTACATAAATATCATTGGTTTAAATCACTGGTGATACTTGAAGCGCGTTATATTTGATTTTTTCCAGTAATATTGCTAGTATTTTTCATTTATTCTCTCCAATTATTTTCTACATTTATTCTCTCAATATCACTTGGAAAAAAGGATTTAGTATTATTCGAAAACTGAGTGCACAACCGCTTCATTTTCCAGCTCTATCCCATCGATCATATAAGGACTCTAGCTGGTATACCCGTTCTTCGCACGGTGTCAAACCACCCCCCTAGGGTGACCGTTTCTTTGATTATCCGCGTGAGCTAGAGGTGTAGGGTTTACAAAAGGAACAGACATTTTTAAATTCTTATATGACTTTATTAAAAATGTAACTTAAACCTCTAACAATTTAGATAATAATATTTATGAGAGAATCTACTATGAACAAACACACAATAATAGTTATACTGAATCGCGTAACTTGGACCACTATCAATATCTAACCCACCTAATCTCACTTCTAATAATATTACAAGTCCTAATATCAAATAATCAATCCTACCTTAATTTGATCGTAGCTTCAATACTATGAAAAGGCGTCTGGGCGCGCGTGCAATGGTATGCACCTTGACCTAATGGCTTAATCTTCAAGGTAACTTCTACTGGCTGTCAATTCACGCTGGTATCAATCTCTCACATAACATTCCCCAAATTGCCATACGACTTACTGAAACTTCTGTTGTTTAAAAGCTATCTCATTTGCATTCCAACTTCATGTTTCACTTCGTGGGTTTTGGTTGGAAAAGAGTTGCCATTAATCTTGGCCCCAAAAGAACCCAGAGGACATGTTAAAGAAAAGACGCGTGAGCCCATCACAACGGGTGAATTCAAAAATTAAAAAATACAGATTGAAGGATAAAGAAGTTTTTAATGAGTTAATTGTACGTGAATTGCAAATTAAACAAACAAACAAAAAAGCTTTTTCCATATCTCAGTTGAACAAAAAACCCTTATTTGTTAAATTTAAAGTCTGTAGTTCTAAGCTGATAAAAAGAGAGGATATTTCTTATTTCTAACGCCCCGTAGCTCTCTCTTGTGGATCGATTTTTGAAAACACCTTCCTAAGCTGATCTCTGCTTAGCAAAAGTAACACATTGTTACACATTTTGTATAATGAACGCTTAAAATAGTGTAAATAATTTATATCTGGATGTGTAATACATTAATATTACTTTCTGTTGTATTTATTTATGTTAAATTTGTAATATTCGCAAGTAACGCCGTTCCTTACATCATAATGGTGATTAAATAGAAACATAGCGAAATGTTGGCAATAGAGCCAAGTTGACATCATTTTTGGAGACCCTATTGGCAACTTGGCGATTGATTGAAGGATTCAGAAGTTGACATGCTTGTAACGCCACCTGGTGGAAAGCTGCAACAAAGAGAATAGCACAAAAACCTTCTCCATAAAAAATACATATACATGCCAATTTTCATAGTGATCGGTTTAACAGTGTTCGAGTGATGCGATTTCATATATACAAACATCCATTTTTATATACCGAGTGATCCAAAAGTCAGGACGATCTTTAAAAATGAATAATTCGAAAACGAATCAAGATACAAAAATACGATTTGAACCAAACGGATGGAAAAGAAACCGGATTTTGCTGTAACGTCCATATTTTTATTAATTAATTCAGTGCAAAAAGTTTATCGTCTGCGATTGCCGAATAATGCATGCACGTGTGGCAGATCGGACTAGACCCGAAAAATCTCGGATGTGTTTCCAATCTGCGGATGAACAGTTTATTACATTCTGATGGGTAGTTCCGTAATAATAAGTCACAATTTTTGGATTCTTTAAGCCCGGACAACCTGTATTGTTCTTAATTTATAGTGTATTGAAAATATTTACTTCTTTATGAATCACTCTGTATTTTTAACATTAATAGATTTATAAAGCTAACTGAAGTTCAACAACGCCTATTGTGTTTACAATGAAAATTTTCACACGTTAAAAAAACTAATAAGTAACTTTTCTATAAATTACAGTGCAATATTTATCAAGAAACACAACTTTTAAGATCAACTACTTTCGCTATCCCAATAAGAAAGTAAGTATCGAAGAGTACTACTTTAAAGGAAACAATAATATTTGTCCCTATTTCTCCCGAGAGAAAATAAAATAAAAAAATGTATCACAAACATATTTATCCAATACATACAATAGCTTAGTATGAGATATATTTCCGATATTTATTTTTCTTATTGGTTGTGGAAGTTATTAAGAAAACTGAATTATCTTTAAGGTACTCAAAAAACCATATTATTCTATCATTAGTTTTGTTTAGCATTGTGATAAGAAATTCTACAACCGATTATGTGTTATACATTTTTTTACGTCTATAAAATGTATTTTTCATCTCAGATTGGTACTTACTAAAAAATATTTATATATATATATATATATATATATATAAACAGGTAGTTTTAGTAAAAAATAAAATTCCGTAAAGAATAAAAGTAAATAAAAAGTATTGATATAATTTGAAAAATAAAGGAAAAAATTATTTACCAAGTGTGTGTGGAGAGAGAGAAAAAAAATCTCTCAGTAGCTAATTAAAGACTTTAACTATATGACGTAAAATAAATTAAATTAAAAGCTTTTTTTCTTAAAGAAATGAGTTTTCTTAAAATAATCCCTTTTTTTATTATTGTTTTTTCTATAAAATAATTTATATTGTTTATTTTATTTATTTGTGTTTCCCAATATAAATTTTTAGAACTATATGCTTAGTAAAGAAGAGTTTTGAATTACTTAGCACATAAAGTGAATTTTTCAAGTAATTATTATTATTATTATTATATTTTGGATAGTTGCTTTCATTTTACATGATATTGAGAACATACATTCTATGTTTTAAAAGAGGTAAGCAATGCTAAATGACACTAAAACGAGAAAAATATTTGTATTATTTATCTTAAATATTAAAATAATTTCTAATCCCAATTGCAGAGAGATGTGTAGGATTCAATCTTTAGCTATTCAGGGCACTTTATAAAATTTAGAACATAGGCAGAAAATCATTTTGAAACATTTCTTTATTTAACTTAAGTTGATAATCAAAATGCGATAATTACTGTACTATTATACTGTATTTAAATTTTCCAAATTTAGTAATTATAATTGTTGTCAGTTTTTAATAAACTCTATTTTTTATAAATAAATTGCATTAATCAATCAATAAGTTTATTAAAAAATCGTGATTGTGTTATAGTTATTTTTGCGTAGAGAACATCAAATGATAATTGTGTGTAAGTATAGTTATTTATTTATTTTTTTTTTTTTGCAATATATTGATCCCGCATGAAGTCTATTTGTATAATTAAGAAACATACGTATAAAATTCTAATTAGTAGTATATTCATAGTAAAAACATAAAAAATAAAATATAGTTTCGAAAGTGTACAGTTTTACATACATGAATCTTCCTTCCCTTTTTACTACATAATCACCTCCTACATTCAAACATTTATCGTATCTCTTCCCAAGATTCAAAATTCCGATGTTATATTCTTCTGTCACCTGGCCAGATTAAGCCGAGAGGTCACTGTATTCTCCAACTCTTCATCACTTCCAAAACGTTTATCGCAAAGAAACTCTTTCAGCTTAACCTTATACATGGCTATTTTTTTAGTATTGTTATGTTAAAGTATTTTTGGTACAAAAAAAGATTGAGTTTAATAAAAAGAAATTTCTTTGGTTTATTACCTAAGATTTAAAAAAATTTAGAACACTTTTTTTTGTGGAAAATATGTTTTTTATCTCCCACTGAGAATTATTCAATGGTAGGACATCTTATCTTTTGCAATTCTTTTTATACCACATTATATGATATTTATAAAATATAGAATATGCAAGTACTAAAATCTACAAAAGCAATTATAAATTATATACATTTTACATTCAAAAATTTAAGAATGTATACAAAGTACTTTCCATGAAATTTTAGAAAACTGGTATCAACTTAATGTTTAACATTGCAAACTGTACAAACGCTTCTTTTGTTCTCCTCTCAAACGCTTTATTAGAGCACAAATGACAACGTCTTTATGTTTTTTGTAAAGCTGGCGTATGCTCAACAATTTTAGTTAATCGTACGGCCTCTGAAACAGTTTTCTTGCTGCTCAGAAAACTTACATGTCGTCCTTTGTGCTTACGAATTGAAAATCCAGAAATTTGTCGTTCTAGCCGAAGTGCAAACAACACAAATCATAGATGAGAAAATAGCTTCTTATCGACATTTAAAAACTTTGACACATGGGAAGTATACTTCCTGCGGCCATGTAAAGGATTAAGGGAAATATGGTAATTACTAGGAGAAAGGTCGGGGCTATAGGGTGGATGATTAAAAATCCCATTTAAATTGATCCAGCAATTTCTGAGTTCCAGCTGTAGTGCTGTAGTATGAGAGGGGAGAGGCATTATCGTGAAGAATCAATATTCCTCCAGAGCATTCTTCTCTCCCTGTTTGAGATTGCTCTTCGTATCGTCTTACAATAACCATCTGCACTAAACACCCGGCATCAGAATAGTATTATATGGGTATTCTGAAGCTCTTGAAGATGTACGACAAAGACTTAATGTAGAAGATGATTATGTAGAGAAGTGAAAGAACGTTAAGTTATGTAACATAATCCCCCCTACAACTTCAATAAATATTGTTTCTTTCGTTTTGTATAACTCGATTGTCTTTTTTTTCTGGATAACCCTTATACATCTTTAAATATGTAGATTCTTTCTGTAACATCACAATTGGATTTGTTGGTGTTTGGGGGTTCGAGAAAAGATCAGCAATAGCACTTTTAACACAACTTTATTAATCCTTTTACTTAATCAACCAACACAACTAAAGGTAGGAAATGCCCTCAATAATACCCGGAAGAGCATTCGTATTGGCTTAGTGCTACTAACATATAATAAAAATTACTTAACTTAATTCTGGAGCGTTCTTGCCTCCTACGCTAGAATTCTTTGTAAATATTTTGTTTAACTATACGATCTCCGGTCGTAAGCTTCATCACAATTTAATCAACTTTAAATCGCCAACTTTCAACCATCGACCATCATCACGTACACAAATGCCAACGTTTAAATACACTGCTGGCCATCGTAAATGCAACACCAAGAAAGACAAGGGATAGCACAACTAAATTTATATTGTAGATAACATGTTGACCAAGTATCAAATGATTATATTTATAGACTTCTGTGAAGTGTGGTTCCTGCCAGAATCAGTAGCCAGAGTAGCCGCCATTGTTCGAGATAACCGCTTCCACACGCCTCGGAATTTATTCAAAGAGATTTTGGATGTGTTCTTGGGGTACAGCAGACCAAGCAGCTTCCACACGTTGCCAAAGTTGATCTGGTGTGGCAGCTGGGGGTGTAATCTGGGTCAATCGTTGAGCAACCATGGACCACATGTTTTCTATCGGCGAAAGATCCGGGGAGCAAACCAGCCAGGGAAGCCATTCAATCTGGTGATTGACGAAGAACCTTTGGACAATGCGTGCCATGTGTGGTCGTGCATTATCCTGTTGAAATATGGCTGTCACCAAGCCCTGAAGTTAAGGAAGGACAACTGGCTCCAATACCTCGGAGATGTAGCGCTGGCTGTTTAAAGTACGGGTAATGCGTACTAGAGGAGTGTGCGAGAGTGATACCCAATACCAACTCATACCATAATACCCGGTGCATGCATAACGCAGCTGTTCAGCATCCTCTCTCCACGGTGTCTCCAGACAAGAATCCGACCAGCGTGGTGTTGCAGACAGATGCGTGACTCGTCAGTAAAGACAACTACATTCCATTCTACCCCCCATATCCTTCTTTCAACGCACCAATGGCGACGGAGACGTCTATGGCTCTGCGTCAAGGGTAGATAAAACAATGGACGTCTTGAAGACAGACCACTCTGCTGTAAACGGCGTCGAATGGTACGCGCATACACTGAATGATGCGTTACAGACTCAATGTGCTGTGTTATGGTTCGTGATGTGACTGAGTGATCCGTCACTGCCATGCGTCCTTCGTACCCTCCTGTATCCAACGGTCACATATCCGCATTACAGTTGTTTGGTTTCGTCCAACACGACTACCGATTTCCCTGAAAGATAATCCACAATCTCGGTAGGCCACTATCCTTCCTCTGTCGAACTCGGATACTAGATCAAAAGCTGATTGCTGTTTTCTGCGAGACATAACTGATCGTTTTTTGAAAAACCACATGAAAAACACAATTGCCGAACTTGAAATCGTCGAAATCTACAAGCCTTAAATAGCGCTTTGCGGTGGCGCCACAGGCGCGCGTGATGTGTGTCTGCGCTGAAATTCTAATCATTTGCATATCTCACCTCCGCTAATGCATGTTGTAAATTTCATGCTATTTGCATGCTTCCTTCAGGGTGTTGCATTTACGGTGGCCATCAGTGTAGAAGCCCTCATTTAATTAAATCTCGTCTTCTTCACCGAGGAAAGTTTTCAACAGAACTTACAGTTAAAAAGAACAATTTAACCCGAGAGGATTAGTTGAAGATTCGAGGATAGACCCGTTACTTTTCGACACTTTCTTGCGTATTCCCTTGTATACGTTTTGAAACAACAACTTTGTCCATTATTCAAAATACCTTAAGAGATAATGTCGAAATAATTGATCATTAATTAGTAAGTTCAAGTAATCAATAAGAAAGCTCATAAGATGTATTATTGCAATTTTCAATAACTCTAAATCGAAAGATGCAAAATGAAGCTTAGTTGTGTTATAGTAATACAAGTTAATCAATATTCAAGTATAAAGAATAGGTTTATTTTTCCATATTTTAATACTTGTTAAAGATTAATTGAAAATTTGAAAATTATATACTTAAAACAAAAGAATTAGCTTAGGGAAAATTAGGGATTCTTCTCCGAAATGATGTTAAGAAGATAATTCTCCTTAAATTTATTGACATGTCTGATAGATAACAATATTGTCTTTCCAGTTGGTTAATTTTAAAACTCGTTATTTAAATTTTAAAAGAAAATAGATCAATCAAGAGTATGTAGACGACATGTGTGTGTGTGTGATTTTTCTTTGCTTTATTATCGTGTTATAAAATAAAGACAAATATTTTTTTTTTCAGAAATTCATTCTTATGTGTGTTATTTTAAAACTGATGCTTTCATATTTAAAATTCTAAATATAGTTTCTAGGGTATAATAGTGGATTATATAAGATAAAGCTTGTGCTGTTAATGGTTAAATTTATATAATCATTAATCATTAAAGAAATTTTAGTTTCTTTTGTGTTTGTGTTTTGTATTTAAAATCTATTTTTCAAGAGAAAAAATCGTTTTTTATATTAGGAAATTTGATTTCATAAATTGAAATCATATCTCTTATAGTGACTCCAATTTAAAGTAATCTTTGAAGAAAAACAGAAATCTTATTTAACCCCTTGAGGTATCCGACTACGTTCGGAACCGTGATTTTAAAAAAGCGCATAAATAGATAATTTTCATGATATTTAGTGTCATTTACATTAGAATACATGTATAAAATTGTTTTAAGGACATTTTGACAAAAACAATTATTTAAATACAATATTTAGGCAAAAAATTAACTTAGAATAAACTTTTTTTCAAAATGTTCTTCTTTTATAAAAAATGCTTCTAAAATAATAACATTTTGTGTGTGTGCTTATAAAAAGTAAAGACTTCTCCAGAGAGTCTGAACTATTTTTTTTTAAATTCACATTATTTTCAGAGTTACAACCCATTGAAATAATTATCGGCGTTTTTTTCTTAAAATTTCTCCCCTCTGTTGTGTCGTAAAACACGGATAAACCCACTTCTAAGTTATATATTTCAAAAATTCTAGTTGAGCCTCTGTACAGAGGTCTGAGCTATATACAGGCAAAATATTATTATAATAGAAGCATTTTTCACAAAAGGAGAATATTTTGAAAATGGGTCATTCTATGTTCATTTTTTTGTCAAAATATTGTACTTAAATCATTTTTCATTGTAATAATATTCTTAAAACAATTTTACATGCATTTTCTAATCTAAGTGACACTAAATATCATAAATATTATCCATTTATATACTTTTGCAAAATCACGGTTCCGAACGTAGTCGGATACCTTAACTGGTTTGCCCGTACACCGTACGGACTACCGAAAGCTGGTAACCGACTGCTGGACTACCGAAAGCTGGTTTGCCCGCACGCTGTACGGGAACTGATATTTTATTCTTTCTATCTTTGATTCACATATATTTTTAATTCTAATTGTGAGATTATTAATGGTAGTGTGTTTTTAAGATATGCACAGTTTATCCATGGTTCTGAAATACTACTCATCCCGGGTTTTCTTTGTGGTGAAGGCAGGAATTTTTCATTGAAAGCAGGAATTTAGATTCTTGGAAATATTCGACAAAGAACAGGGATCGGCAAAGCAAATTTGTTGCCTAAGAAGAAATGAAAATGGAAAGATAATAAAAAAAGCCGATATTACCTTTGCCGCCCATTTCAATGTAAGACTTAGTATAACACTATGCTTCAAATTGTATGTGCAGATGTATATGTACAAAAAACGTAAAATACTCAATCGTTTCAAAAAGAGGTACGAACATGAAATTTTTTTCTAAGTATGAGAGAAATATTTTTAAGATATGAAACATTCTTCACACATAGCATGCAAAGTGTACGTATAAAAACAAACATTTATGGGTTTTTGTGTTCCACAATTATAAAATAAGAAATAGTGTGAAATTTTTAAAATTGATAATTAAAAATAAAATTCTTCCATTCTCGCATTCTCTTAAGTATTATGCTTAGTTATATGCAATAAAAGAAAATTGTTGCATTTGGAACATTTTTTGAGGAATAATGGACCGTTTAAGGTATCCGACTACTCTAAAATCATGATTTTTTTCAAAAATTGACAATTTTTTTTTATGATTTTATTTTATACACCATCTTATTAGCTTAATAAAAATACCAAGCTTTTTATTTTCTATTCACTAGAACAAAAACTACAAGTGTTTTAATAAAAGAAGATGCGATAACTTTACACAAGATATCAAACTTTAAAATGCGTTTTACTCGAAATGAGTTTTTTTCAAAAACTCAAACGGGGACAGCGACTGCTCAAAATGTTTTAAAATTAATTTGCTGAAATTTTTTGTGAATGTTTCGTATAACTGTAGAAGTGTTTTGACTTTCAGATTTATCAATAACTGTTTTATTTCAAAATTTACAGCTCTTTATGTGAATATAATCACTGTTTTTTGAAACAATTTCATGTAACAACTAAGATAGAGTGCTCTAGTTTTTGTAAAAATTAAAATATCTATTATCCTGAAGGTCATTTCAAACATGAATAACAACGTAGCACATTAAAATTGAAAAATTGAAAATTTGTTCAAAACATTTTTGTACAGAGCGGGCCCCATTTATGTAATTTTTTGTACATTTTCGCCAGTTTTTTCCCATTTTAATAATAATTTTTTTTTTCTGTTTTCAATTTTACGACTTTTTCCTTAAAATATATTAAATAAATCTAAATATCACAAAAAAATCCCGATATCTCCATTTTTACAAAAAAAAGTTGTCGCAAGTAGTCGGATACCTTAAGGCAGCGATACTCAACCTGCGGCCCACCGGGCCTTTTCAAGTGACCCGATCATGGTCCATTGCTCCGAGAAATTCATTTATTTATGAAAATTTGGTGAGAAATTCTCTGTTAAAAAAATAAAATACATCAATTTTGCCTTTTGCTGTCGATGTCGTATGGGTCCGAATTGATATTCTTTTCTGATTAGTAATAATTTACAACAGTGGAGTAGCGACCATTTTATGAGGGGAACTAATTTTTAATTATCTTTCATATCTTATAAGCGAAAAATATTCGAAGAATAGATTGTTTCAAGACGATTGGGAAGTTGACTATTTTGTAGTGAGAGACAATCATGGTTCAGTAATTGTTTGATTTGTTACGAAAGTGTATTTAAAAAACACCAATAAACAGGAATCGTTCAATGACACTTTTTCTCGAAGACCTCTTTCAAGAGGTGATCAATAGGCTTTCTTGAATAATCTTTAGAACAACAAAAAAGTGTTTCATTAGTGGTAATGCCACAGCGATAACAAAGGTACCCTATGAAATTTGCTATATCATTGGCAATCATATGAAACCTTTTACTGAAATTCAGACATTATAAAAGAATGATTCATAAATGCTTCCAATTTAGAAAAAAATTCAGTGACAAAAATAAAAAATATAAAAGATAATAATTAAAAACGCAAAATAGGAGTTATAATATTTTGATCAATTTCCGCATTTTAAAATCTCCAATGTTATCTTGGTCTCAAAGCATTTGAGTACCCCTAGTTTAGGGGGTTTAAGAGCGTCAATGAAGGATATAAGGTTGTTTTGTTCTTTTAAAAATTTAATATTTTTACGTGGGCTACTATTTAGTTGTTAAAGTAATAAAATAAAATAATTGCGTCATGACTTGGATTAGCTACTCACCCGCACAATCGGGAAATGAATACAAAAAACCCCCCTTAAAATTAACTTTTTATGCACTATTGAAAGTTTTAAAAAAGCCTTTTGAAATACACTATTTTGCACACACGAAAAAACCACTATGAAGAAATACGTTTATTCAAATTCAACACGCTCACAATTTATACACAAAAAACGAAACTATTAAAAATGTAAAGCTACAGTGACCATTAATATCAAGCAATTACATAGTGCATATGAAAATACATCCTGGAGGTGATGTGTGCTTGTATACGTCAATGTAAGAAGCGATAAATATTATTAATTTCATCTTGCTGTATATTCTGCCAAGCAACCATCAATTGTTGCTACAGATTTGCGATATTTAGGGATGCCGAATCAAGCGATCTATCATATCCAAAGGT
>BMAV01004850.1:167019-179677 GCA_019973955.1 Trichonephila inaurata madagascariensis
ATTTTGTTCCCTAACAATTTATCGACCCACTAATGGGATGAAAGGCTGAGTTGGGAGCCCAGACCAGGGTTTGAAGCTCTAATCTGCGGCAAGGAAAAGCGATACGCTACGACTCAGACTAGACCACTAGACTGTTATTAAAGAACTTATCAATTATTACAGCTCTGATGATGAATAATTGATCCTAACATTTTTTTTACATTTGAGTAATTTTAGCCAAAGCAGTAGAAAAATAAAAGGAGCATATGACTAGGTAAAATTTTTGAAATAGGTTTTGATTTTAAAGATTCATTTCTATAATGTGATTTGAGCTCTATGTGATCAAGATTACTGAGAAAACAAAACTTATTATCAATGGCCGTCCAAATATTTATCTTGAAGTTATTGACAATCGATATAATGATCCCTAGTGAAATACTTTTGTAACGTTTTGATAACCTTTTTTTCAAAAAAAAATCATTACCTTTTCTATCGTTTCTTTACGAGTTTTGATCTTATCAAGTGCAACTCACATTTTCGATTATTTTAATAAAAAATAATACCTAACACTTTTTAAAAATTTAATTTCGTGCTACCGGAGCGTAATGTATTGCTCCAACTGCGATATTTCTATTAAAATTGATGCATAATTTTCATGTTTCTTTGAAAACTTTTGCCGCTCTGTGTATCGACAACACCTAAGAAAAATGATGAATGAGTTCTGCAATCTTTGTTCCACTCCTCAGAGCTGTCGACCAACCACCGCTAAGCCCTTCTAAATTCGAATTCTGGAAAAACAAATTGATGGATCACAATCAATAATTCTGTATTTAGAAGTACGCGAGTGTGATGATCTTGAAATTAATATGCATAATCTTAAGCTTGATTCTTGCCTCCTGTCTTAAAGATTGTATGAGTGTGTATCAAACTCTATCAAAAAGTTTTAGGAAGAGGAACGTAAAGAAGAAGGAAACTCAATTGCATGAAATGTATTTAAACTTGTGGTTGATTAAAATGTGCTAATAAGCTATATTTTATTTAATTTTAACATATATTAGTATTCCTAGGATAGAACATTATGGTTTAAATATCAATAGTTTATATATAATGGACAAAAAGTATTAAATACTAGCTGGTATACCCGTACTTCGCACGGGTGAATTGAAAAATTAAACAATAAAGAGTGAAGAATAAAGAAGTTTTTAATGAGTTAATTTAACCTGAATTGCAAATTAAACAAAAAAAAAGCTTTTTGCATATATCAGCTGAACAAAAAAAAACATATTTGTTAAATTTCAAGTCTATACATCTAATAGCTGATAAAAAGGATTTTTTTTATGTTTAACGCCCCGTAACTCTCTTGTGGGTCTTAACACATAGCTACAAATTTTGCATAATGCACACTTAAAATAGTGTAAATCCTTTATATCTGGATGTGTAATACGTTAATATTACTTTTTGTTGTATTTATTTTATGTTAAAATTGTAATATTGGCAAGCAACGCCGCTTCTTACATTATATTGGCGATTATTTAGAAAAATAGCAAAATGTTGGTGATAGAGCCAAGTCAGCATCATTTTTGGCGCCCACGTTGGCTACTGGGCAATTGATTGAATGGTGCAAAAGTTGATACGCTGCAGCTGTACCTGGTGGGGAGCTGCAACAAAGAGGATAGCACAAAAACCTTCTCCACAAAAAAATACACAAATACATGCGAATTTTCAAGAACGGTGATTGGAGTGAAGTGATTTCATATATACAAACGTCCATTTATATATATATATATACTAACTAACCCGATCACGCGTTGCTGTGGCTTTGTTTTAATACGTTGATTTAATATTATTCTAAGACATTCAATTCAGTCAAATTTATCTTCGCTTACAATTTCGGAGAGTTGAAAATAAGCATAAAACAACATAATGTTTTGAATTCTCTATTGTATTCATCTCCTATTTGTGTGAGTATAGTAAATTACATGAAATACTTACGAAGTTGTTAAATAACAACATAAGAAGATTTAACTTTATGAATGAAGTGACTATCCTTGATTTTTATCCCTTTTTAATATTATTTTTATATCATTTAAAGTATAACAGTAATTAAATTTAATATAACTAATCTTTAAACGGTGCACAATATTTTTCGGTAACCCGTCTTTTGCTAACTCAAATAGATTCGACGGTTTCCCCACACGCGAGCGTGCAACATATAATTCGAGAAACATAAATTTTATAAGTCCAAGCCCCAAATGGACATTGGCTATGAGATTTATTTATGGTCATCGCGAAAACCAAAGGAATTGGGAATTGAAGCCTTTTGAATCAAATTGGAGATTCTGACGATATCAGTGGAAAATGTTTGCTTCAAGAAGTTTCCCTGTAATTCTTTTAAAGAATAAACATATATTGTTGCATAATTTAAATGGGTTTAAGAGTTTCGCAGCAGAATAACCAATCAACCAATCTTCAACCGAAGATTGTGTGTGGTGGCATTCCTGATATATCCAAAGAATTCAAAAACTCAGTTGGAAAATTTACGGTTTTGTTTTCATCACCAATAGTGTTGATTGATTTAAAAGGCATTGGATCACCTGGAAATAACTCTATATCTGGAAGTTAATTTCGTTAATATCAACATTTTTTCTGATTAAGTAACAGGACTACCAAGCCAACTATTATCTAGATAATTATACAGTATATCCGGGAAAACGCTCTCAATCACAGTTCATTTTTTTTGTCTGAACAACAGTACAGAAATTGTCTGGCTATTTGGTACATTATGTTTTGTGATCCAGTTCTGCTTCACCTTTTCCAATATCCAGCAGTTGGTTACCCTAAACTTAATACTTGCTCCGATTGATCAACTTGCAATTGTTCTCGCTTACTTATGGTCAATCGAAGTGTTTCGATGCTTCGCCATAAAAGCGATTGTTTTAATCATGCGTTAATCTCGTGAGTAAAAGTAGTGCAAGAGGAATGACTGACAATGTTTGTCGGAAATCACCACACAGTAGGACAGCACCAACGAATATTTTTCGTTCCCCCTAAAATCTTACAAAGCTCTATGAAATGTCTCAAGTGAATGTTTATTTATTACTTAGTAATTATTCTAAAGTTCGTCTGAAACTTACAGTAAAATATAAAAATGTGTTTTTATTTTTTCATTACCAAAAATTTTAAAACTGGTAAAACAAATATATATTACTAATTTTACTTTTTAAAAAATTAAACTTCGCTATTTATATATAAATTTTCGTAAAAATAAAGTCATTGATCTAAAACTGAAGTTATTTAAAAATTGTAAAAGCTGGAAGCAATTTTTTTAAAAAAAATAAAAAGTCACTAATTAATAGAAAATACATGACAAAAGAAACTTTAAAAAGATGCCTTAAATGGAATAGACGAGATTAATTTTATAGAAGGAATATTTCTTAAGAGACAAAATCCACTAATTAGGAAAAAAAAAAAAAGAGCATTAAAGCATTTGTGCCATCATTTTGAAAGGCCAAAATAAATTGTTTAATTTAAGCTTCTGGTATTATTTACTAATTCACACATCGGGAAAAAAAGCAACATAACTTCATTAAGATATTGATTTGGTAACAATTTTTCCCTTTTTTTTTAATTAACCCCATTGTTAATGGCTTTATCTTTTTTTGGGGGAAAAATTTTCCAAAAAAAAATTTTTAAAATTTTTCGGATAAATTTTCTTTTACCCTTTTTCGGCCTTTTTTTAAGGTATTTTCCGATACGTAATAAAAAAATAAATTCTCAGAATGTTAACAAGGTTTGACAATTTTAGTTGCTATTCTGTTTGAACGATGTTCAATTTTAAAAAAAATTTCGTGCGATAACCATCCCAATATTCTCGAAATTTTCAAGAATCAGATTATTTTGAACAAGTAGGTCTGATGCATTTCAGAATTAATTACAACTAAAATTTTATTTATGAATCAAGCAGTACCAAAATCTTTTTTTAAAAAGAATATGAGGACTCTCCACATTTAATTCTTATGGACTTAGAGGTTGTTTAAAATCACTCATTTAGTCAAATTTGTTTTCTAGAGGTTTGGATTTCTTTTTCTCAAACTTAATGAAGATTTTGTTGATTGTGAAATGTGAATTGGTTATGAAAAGTGGTAGAGACACAAAAATTGTTACTAAAAAGTGTATGAAATTGGATAGTAAATTTTTTATTGCTTATCTTGTGATGCTAATTCTTATTACCCCATAATAATACATCTACCAGGCAGAATTTTTTATGGTATTAAGGGGTGTTGTGGAAAGCTAAAATCTTATTTTTTTGACAATTTGAGATTTTACAATTTAGAATTGTACAGATTTTAACCTTTCTAAAAATAGCTTACTTTAATTTCTAGGGTATTTAGAAACCCTTAAAACCTATTTTTAAATAATCGTTGAATCTGGGCCTCACCCATTTTAATGGCGAAAAATGTAAACAACGTACTTCGTTTTTGCTTAAAAGTGTAACGTCTGATGTAAACCAAAGCATGTATCTTTTATTTTAAATTGAGCCTTTTATTTTTTTATTTCTTAGCCGATTAGAAGTCTCACAGTATACATTAAAATCAATTTATCTCAAAATGTAAATTTTAATGTGCAATGTACCTTTTCTGAGAAATTACTGTTCACAGGTATGTAAATTTTTTATGAAATATTTATAATAATGTCTAATATATATTGAAATGAGCTTTTTGTAAAAAACACAAAAATTTATTTTTTACAAATTTTTTTAATGAAAAATGGGTCAAATTTCGCAATGTTTGATAAAATATTTCATATTTTATTAAAAAATTCAAAATTAGCTATAAAAGCTCATTTCAATATAATGAAAGAGGTGTACTTTAATTGTATGAAAAATTTCAAGCATGTACATATAACAGATTTTCAGAAAAGGAACATCGAAAACAGCCAATTTAACATTGTCAGTATAGAGACAGAGAGAGGTTTTCAACTCCCTTTAAGGTATCCGACTACGTTCGGAACCGTGATTTTGCAAAAGCGTGTAAATGGATAATATTTATGATATTTAGTGTCACTTAGATTAGAATACATGTATAAAATTGTTTTATGGACATTAGGACAAAAAAAATTATTTAAATATAATATTTTGGCAAAAAATTAACTTAAAATAACTTTTATTCCAAATGTTCTCCTTTTGTAAAAAATGCTTCTATTGTATTAATATTTTGCCTGTATTCAGCTCAGACCTCTGTACAGAGGCTCTACTAGAATTTTTGAAATGCCTAACTCGGAAGTCTGTTTATCCATGTTTTACGAAAACAGAAGGGAGAAATTTGAAAAAATACGCCGATAATTATTTCCAAATGGTTGTAACTCTGAAAATAATTTGAAGTTTTCAAAATCATAGTTGACCTCTGTACAGAGGTCACATATACAGGCAAAATTTTATCAATAACTTTAAAAACATTTAAAAAGGTTATTCTAAGTTAATTTTTTCCAAAATATTGTATTAAATAATTTTTTGTCATAAAATTTTATACATGTATTCTAATCTAAGCGACACTAAATATCATGAAAATTACACATTTATGCGCTTTTTTTAAAATCATGGTTCTGAACGCGTAGTCGGATACCTTAAACAGCTAATATGTACTGTTTTACTTTTAATAAATGATTTCATAATTGTTTCACGGTTCATAATAACTCATCACTTTTTTAAAAAATCTTTATACTTAATTATTCTTTCGGTCTCAAATTATTTTTTAGTAATTTTTTAATGCATCCCTCGTTTTATAAATTTCTTTCTTTTTTTTTCGGAATTTAATAATTCTTCATTTCCGATTACCTTTATCCTAATGCTAATACTTTTCAGCGCCGTTTTGCATATATAAAACAAATGTTATTATATTTTTGGTCGGCAGGTGAATACATTTCTTGTCGCGATGAATTTCGCAGGCCTTGATCTGATGTTATAATCGATCAGGAGGCATAAGTAAAACAAGACGACAATATTTCTTGGTATTTAACTTTTTAAGTCTGTTTTTAAATTTTTGTAATTTTGTTGTCATTACCACCTCATCAGATTTCAGAAACTTTTTTTCTTCTTATTATTATTTACAACTCGTTTTTCTAAGTAGTCTTTAGGCCAGTGATCCCCAACCCTCGGATCAAATAGTACCAGCCCGCCCAAAGAACATTAAATTATTTTTATTTTATTTACTGTGGTGTATTTCTCTGGATTTGTGCAACTTTCCATCGAAATCACTTTATATTGGATGTTAAACCACTTCATATTCATTTTTTGTTGTAATCGTATTTTTTATTCTAAAGGCATATTTAAGGTATCCGACTGTGTTCGAAACAGTGATTTTAAAAAGGCACATAAATGGATAATTTTCATGATATTTAGTGTCACTTAGATTAGAATACATGTATAAAATTGTTTTAAGGACATTTTGACAAAAAAAAATTATTTAAATACCATATTTCGGCAAAACATTAACTTAGAACAACCTTTTTTCAAAATGTTCTCCTTTTGTGAAAAATGCTTCTATTATAATTATATTTTGCCTGTATATAGCTCAGACCTCTGTACAGAGGCTCAACTATGATTTTTAAAAAAAATTCACATTTTTTTGAGAATTACCACCAATTTAAATATAATTATCGGCATTTTTTTCTTAAAATTTCTCCCCTTTGTTATCGTAAAGCAGGGATAAACCCACTTCTAATTTATATATTTCAAAAATTGTAGTTGAGCCTCTGTACGGAGGTCTGAGCTATATGCAGGCGAAATATTATTATAATAGAAGCCTTTTTCACAAAAGGAGAATATTTTGAAAATGGGTCATTCTATGTTCATTTTTTGCTAAAATATTGCACTTAAATAACTTTTTTATTGTAATACTATTCTGAACACAATTTTATATACATTTTCTAATCTAAGTGACACTAAATATTATAAATATTATCCACTTACACGCTTTTGCAAAATCACGGTTCCGAACGTATTCGGATACCTTAAATACAATTAAATCAAAAATTATATAAACTAAGCAATCTAAAATGTAAACAATCACTCCTCCCCTCCCCCCTTTCAGCGGGCCATGATAAAATTATCAAACGCTGACCGTTCCGCGGCAATTAAAAGATTAGGAAGAACTGTGCTCTAGACCACCACTTAGAATTAAAAAACTTTTCCAACCAAAACCTATAAGGCGCCAAACAGGCCTTTGGCGAGTAGGCGACAACAAATTAGTTCCTATTTCTATTTCAAATGGTAATCGTAGATGAAATCTGGAAATATGGATACAAAAAATTCGTTGGTATTTTATGTCATTGTATCATGGTTAGTATAATCCGTGGAAAAATTCTTTTGTTCAAAAGTTCACTATTATTTTTTATCTATAATATTTAAACTTTGATTATTAAAAATCTATGAAACTTTTATTTTGTTCTGTTACTATTTTAAAATGCACTTCATATTATTTAGCTGTTAGATTAAATAATTGTCTTAACATTTTCTGACAATATTAGTTACTTTTATTTGTTCAAACTTAACTTTCCCTTAGAAATGTAATTCGAAATACGGAATTCCAAAATCTTGATCTGAATAATTAGTGAAAATGAAAATGTTTAAAGAGAAGCTAATTTTTCATTTCAACACTATAATCAATCACACAATTCTTATTGAACATTTTTTTTAAATATTTAAGACCTTTTTCTTTTCTGAATAATTAAAAGAAATTAAAATCTTACTTATAAAATTTATGTGGAAAAAATACATCGAAATAAAACGATAACAAAAGAAAAATAACTCAAAATATTTTTACATCAAAAATTATTGTTATTCACCTTTGTGTTGATTTTAATTAATGAAAAAGAATACTTCCAGTAATTTGCCAATTAAAGTCATTTATTCTTTTCTTTTTTTCTTTTTTTCTTTATCAAAATAAATAATTAAACTGCTCCTTTTCATTTATTTGTGAGATGTAATTATTATATTCAAGAACTTTGCATCATTACAAAAGTTTTCTAATAATTAATCAGCAATCTTGTTAGCCACTGCATTCATTACAGAAAGTCAATATTTTTTAAATATAGTAAGGATGATTTATTTGTTTTCAAAAAAGCCCACCCCTTCCCTTTTTTTCCAAGTATGTGAAATCAAGTTTTAAAAAAGCAAACAAATATCTCCATTTTTTTTTTTCTTTCTCATTAAAAAAAAATTTTTTAATTAATTGCTTCTTGTCGAATTTGCAGATAGTGAATGAATTCAAGGTATTTTTTTATATGTATATTATTTATTTATTTAAAAAAAAATTTTTTTTTTGTCACTCGTGCTAAACGAACTCAATGATTTCGATCATGAACAAAGTTCAATGATTTGTATGTAGCTGTTTCTTTGAATGTCAATTCAATTTGATTGCGATTTACTTATTGAACCAAAAATCTTACACTCCCAACTTAGTGCAAAAAGCGTAAAGTAAAAGTTACGTAACATAAAATTTATTTAAGGTGTATGCGTTCTGTGGAAGTACAACGTTAACTTTAAAATTTCTCAAAAAAGTTTTATTAACACACAATTAAGCTAGAATTATAATTCATTCATAAAAAATAAAAGACTTTCACTGTGTCAACTCTAATTAATTATTTGAGGGATAGTGCCCATAATGTCACCCTACAGTAAATTCAAAGTCTTTTTTTCCCCCAAAGGGCTGTATATCGGCAACTAATACTTTCCCAATTTTACGGAAAATTATATGAAAAGGCATTTCTGGTGGCACCATCAAAATTTTTTGGTGGCCTTCGCTACTAACTTTCGAAAAAAAATTAAAATTTTTTTAATTCAACCCCAGTCGGATGTTAAAAAACCGTGTTTTAAAAAATTTGCCGGAGTAAAAAGGAAAGATACTCTCGAGGGGTCTTTATATGCCACATAATCATATAACATGAGTGCCTACTGTTTTTGCAACCAGAAAACCTATCGACTCTAGCCGGGATCGAACCCACAACCTTTGGCTTACGAAATAGGCATGCTACCTCTTTGCCGCCGAGCCGACTCCAAGTCATTTTGGAATCACAGATAATGAGTTTGCTGGTACTCAGGCAGAGGCTGGCAATCACCTTTCCCAAACTGCTTCTCTTGTTATCACAGTGCTAGAATAATCACATTGCTTAATATATGGCTCATCTTCGAAGAGAAGAATGGGCTTACATGAGGGAAAAGATTTGACTTAATGGAAAGTCCCATGTCCTTGTGTCAGTGTTGCTAACTTTAGAATCATAATTGGACATGCCTTCCTCACGAAACACCTGATAAGATTCTGTTTAGTAGATTCCTCAACTTTCCCTTTATGTAATACTAACCACATGTGCGGAGACCATTTGATTTCTTGTTCTGGACATGGTGACGTAGCAGCGGATAATGTTGTCATCAAATCATTGTAACTTTTATTGTGTGTATTTGAACTCTCTGTATTGGGTTATCCGTCATATACTGATGGCCGCCATGTCTAGGTCTGGAATAGGTTTTAAAAAAAGATAAAAGCATTGCTGCGATAACTTGAACATTCTGGTTTATTTCAAGTCAAGTAAAAGTGTGTGTGCGCACTCACATACCCTGAGAAAATAATTGAATTCGTTAAACAATAAAAGAGAGAGTTTTGCTTTCATATTTTTCGCTTTCAAATGAAATGAATCAAAAGGTAGAAAATTATCAATTATCAGGTGATAATACCACTGGCGTAGCTAGCTCTGAGTGGGCCCCGTATTAAAATTCCTTCGTGGCTGTCTTTTAGATATGAGAACCCTGTTGGGGGGACTTTTGGGTTTCACATTTTCCCAGGCCTAGCGGACCCCGTATTATTGATACGGCGGGGTTCCCCCTTTTTTGTCAAGGTAATGAATGGAAAATTAGTTACAGATGCTTATCTGTAAAGGGTGTCCCTGATGAAATAAATATTACACAATACGAAGGATAAAGTGTATCTAAGAATCTTTGAACCATGCATTGTACAATCTATTATCGTTCTTGCAGTGGATTCTTGTGTTTTTCATTGTATTGGGGAAATCTTACAGTTTCAACTTGAAGGGATACCAGTCTTTCTTATGTCCAGATCATCATAACAATGCTCTAATGATGTGATAATACATTTCAAAATTATTACAATCTGTTTTCATTGTGTATGCCAACACAACAGCAACAAAATATGTCACAGACAACCTCCTAAATTCCTGTAATTGACAGTATTTTTTATTTTTATCTTGATGGTTATATTTTGAGAGGCTTAACTTATTTAGTTAACCATGTTCCACTGGGGTCGCTAGACCAAAGTGGGCCCTGTATCAAAACTTTCCTGGGGGCCCCTTTTTGGATACCTTTAAAATTTCACAATATTTTGTTTACATATGTTGGAACCCCTGTAGCTCGGGAGCCCCGTATCATTAATACGGTGGTAGCTACGCCCCTGGATAATACACAAGATTTGACTATAATCTGCTAGGGGGGGGGGGAATGAAAATTATTATTATTTTTTGGGGAAATTTTCTTTCTTGTTTCCCAAAAAACTTTTTTTATTTTTTTAAAGGGGGAGCAACTTTTTCCCTTTTTCAAAGGGCAAACTTTAATATTGTTTGATTGATAAATGTGTTTCTTAACATCACACTAAAAAAAAGCTACACTACACTCCTTGTAATTCTGAGCCTCGGTCAAGTCACAGGGAGGACAACTGAGCCAGCACTCCATTCCCCAAATTTTCTTTCTCCAAATGAAATAATTTTGAGCCTCGAAAGATTTATCGTGCATCAGTTTCTCTACAGGGCTGTTCTTTAGTGGCATCAAGATTCTGAAATGATTCGACAGAAACAATGACGCGCCCCACATTCACGACCATGATCACTTGGCTGTCCTGACCATAGTAAAACTGGAGAGACATATATAAATAAATACATATAAAACGATTTTGTTGATCTTGTAGGAGATTAGAACTCGTGACCTATTGATCTGAAGCCGCGTAACATACCACTTACAAAGGACACCCCTGGAGGCTGTTACCCCCACAGTCCCCCCCCCCCAAGTGAGTCGGGGATGGAATGAACGAGGTATTTATTGTTATGGCGAGAGAGTGAGTTGTTACTGTTGCTTCACGTGAATCTGACGACTTCGCTGCGTCAAGTGAATCTAACGACTTTGGTTGCTGCGTCAAGTGTGCGTTTGGTTGCTCTTCTTGCCAGTCGATGGCCCTACAACAGATCAGAAGGTTAACGTTTTTCTTTTAAGCCAAGGTCACCAATGTCGGTGATTAGAACCCACGACCTATGGATTCGTAAGCACGTAACATACCAACTAGACAAAAGGGATCACCCCTGTTCGAAGGCTCTTACAACACCAGAATCTCTTGAACCAAAAACTAATTACATAAAAAAGTTTATCAGTTTTTTGTCTCAAAGAATGAAAAAAACCCTAAATATATACAGGGTGTTGCCGAATTCGATCGACAAACTCAGAGGGGTGTTAGTATGCAGTATGGGAATGAGAAACCAACATAGAACAGGGGGTTGGCAATCTATATACATACGTTTTGTCGGTGAAAATCGTGATAATAATAGCTAACGGGAGAGCAGGCAAGGATTCTCGGAGGTCATCTGTTGGAATCGTACCTGGTGCCAGAACTCTTCAATGGTGAAAAATGCATTGTTTTCCCGCAACATGTCCTCCGGAGTTGCTGCAGGGAGTACCCGTCACTGCACACTAGAACGTGTGACTCATGCACGTTAGTGCACCAGGACTTTTTGGATTGAGGTGAGTAACCACCTCCATGCTTCCTACACGGTTGATTGAACGCAGGGCACCTGTTTCTTGACCTCCACGCTCCCTGGACCTCGATCCCTTGAATTTCTTCTTCTGGGTCTACCTGAAATCACTTGTGTATGAGACACCGATAGCTACAGTGAAGGATCTCACGCCCCGAATTGTTCTCGCTTCAGTTGATATCACCAGCACACCGGATTTGTTTGAACGCGTTTGACAATCTTTCGGCTGTGCTATGACTCGCGCCTCCGCAAAATTTCGGACAATTCCAGTAACAATCAATTATAGTTGCCTTTCTGACGTCGAGATGGGATGCATTGTTCGTATTGTTAACATGTTTTACGTTTAATAAATGTATTTCTTACCACTTATTGCTCCTTTCCTTCCACTAGACACTTCAAAACTGTTTTTTGCAAATTACTCCAACAAAACGTGGTTTGTGATCCCATGTTCTATGCTGATTTGTCGTCTCCATGTATCGTCCCCTACTATCCCCTTCTGAGTTTGTCAGTCAAATTCGACAAAACCTTGCATACTATATGACTGTGCATGTTCGCAGTTAATGTCCATTAAGTCCATCCATCTTTTTGATATCAAATAAAATTTACGTTGATGAAAATTCTAAAATTTATGGGGAGGAATCCGGATGTCGTTTGTTTCATTCAGCAAGATCATCAAATATTTTTCACTTGAAAGAGTTGGTTTGGACTCAAAACAAGCGATACTGAGTAGACACAAGGTCAAGAAATGAGCAAAGAAAGGTAAAACTTCCCGAACAAAGCCCATTGTTTTTTAAAGAGAGATTACAATAACTCATAGGGCTTGGCTTTATCGTGATGAAAAGTAACATCATGTTGGTCAATGACGCCGGACTTATTC
>BMAV01004851.1:0-55312 GCA_019973955.1 Trichonephila inaurata madagascariensis
GAAGCTTTTTTCAAAAAAGGAGAAATTTTAAAAATTGGCATTCTATGTTCATTTTTTGTCAAAATATTTTACTTAAGTAATTTTTTTTATTGTAATACTATTCTTAAAACAATTTTATATACATTTTCTAATCTATAAGTGACACTAAATATCATAAATATTTATATACCATTTATACGCTTTTGCAAAATCACGAAGTGAAATATCTATTAACATGAAATAATAGAATGGTCCAGACAAAGTACTATGTATTTTCATGCATGATCTTTCTTTTAACACGAAACGAAAATCACTTAACAGGAAAAGATTTTTCTAATGGAAATGAACAAAATACGGAAAACACCAGCCGAATTGGACTGCCCTTCAGTATCATCGAAAGAATCCGTTGCAGTAGATGATGATAATATGTATACAGCCCCAGGTAAGGCAGACAAAAACATTTTGAAATTTTTTTAAGATTAAACAATATTATTGATGCAGATTCCAATGACAAAGATGAAATGAATAATGAAGCTCTTGTCCCCCACGTCATCTGAAATAAGGAACATCATGAAAAGTATTCCCAGTTATTTAGACACGTTCCAATGATGAAATGAATATCAAAATGGACGACATCGAGCAATTTATAGACAATTTGATGCTAAAAAGGCAATGTAAAGAAAAATATCATTATTTTTCAAAAACTCAAAAATGTTTTGTTTTACAAAATAACTTGAAAAATTTGAATTAAATATCTTTAAATTCTTCTGAATGTTTTTGTTTCATTGAATTATATTAAATACATGCATATAAACATATCTACGTAAATGAGTTAAACTGTAATACCTATTTCAAACCAATTGGAACTAGGATTAGGGATAGATCCGATCTGAGATGGGCTGATTGTTTGGAGGAGGATTTTAGTTTTAAGAGTATAACTAATTGGAGAACTGTCGCTAAGCGGAGTTCGAAATGGAAAGTTTCTTGGGAAGGCCTAGAATTACACAGGGCTGTAGTGTCAGAACGAAACGAAATACGCGAAAACGTCCTTCAACACGAAAAATATATCAATCTCTTCAGTTTCGTGTTAAGCAATTTTCACTGTATATTCACTTAAAAATTTGATATTTCTTACGCACAATCCTTATAAATTAGATTGATTATCGAAGTAAATCAATAAATAATTGGATATCCCTCCGGATAGCTAGAATCAAACGAACAGAGATAGACAAAAACAAAACAGTTGCATAACAATATTTTATTAAACTTAGACGGTTTATTTAATCCAAAGCAGCCGGTTGCAGAATGGCAGAAGTTTGACTTCATAGCAAACTATTCAAGGCTGTAATTAAAAACTGAAATCTACCGAACCCACAATTTTTATAAAGTATTCAAAAAAAAAACCTCATAGAAAAGGCAACTACTCGTGCGCAAAGTTTTTTTTTTTTTAACAGATTATTTTTGCTAAATCAATCTTATTACATACCATACTAGGGGGCAGACTGAAATAGATTTTTTTGTTGATTTACTTCTTAATACAATAAATACGAAGAAATTTACAATACATTTAGTTACACTGAGCTTTCATCATAAACTGCTGTTTGCAAAAAATGCAACACCATGAAGAAATAATCAGAATTAAGTGAAATTTAATGCACAAACTACTTGTATTATTACAAAAGAATGACAAAATTTTCAAAGCAAAAAATTATTTGAAATCAGTATTTGGCGTAGGCCCACGCAATGCAATAGGTGCTGTTATACTACGTGGCATGGAGTCAAACAGATTTTGAATGTACATGTTGCTTGTATGCGCAACAGAAGCTCGTCTTTTGAAGATGCGGGACGTGGATCACGAGCGAGATGCCGACCAACCAAATTCCACACGTGATCAATAGGCGACTATATCCAGTGAATAAGTAGGCCAACGAAGAAGTTGCATGTGTTGGGCTGAACAGAGGTCTCGAGCAGTCTTTGCAACATGTGAGCGTGCATTATCCTGCTGAAAGATAGCTCCAGAGATGCCTTGAAAGAAGGGAATGACTTCGGGCTGTAGCACTTCATGGATGTACCTGTTGCTATTAAAATTACTCTCAATTTGCAGCAAATTGGATTGTCCATGATACTGAAATTGCACCCCAAACCATACCTCCGGGTGTTATGTCGTTCGATAACGCCCTCTGGAAGGCAGCGTTCATCGGCATTCGTCTAACACGAATGCGGCCATCATGGTCCCTCAAATTGAAGCGTGATTCATCTGAAAAGACAACTTGTTGTCAATCAGCTTGTCAGGTTCTGTACTCATGAGCCCATTGCAGATGCAGCCATCGATGGTTTGCCGTGAGGGGGATCCTGTATAAAGGCACCCTTGCACGCAATCCTCGGTGCAGCAGACGTCGACGAATTGACGATGCCGGCATTAGTACACCTGTAGCAGTAAACCAACGCGCTACCAAATGTTTGGAGGAAGCTGTACAGTCATTCACTTCCATGTGGAGCAGGTGTCGATCGTCGCATGCTAACGTCACCTTCCGTCGTCCACTGCTAGTTTTTCGAGTTGTTCGGTGCTCGTCAATCCACTGCTTCAAAACTCGCATCAATGTGGAACTGTTCCGCTGCACACGAGTTCCTGTTGCGAGATAGGAAAATCCTTTTTCTCGAAGCCGATAATCCACCCCCGTTCAAACTCCGTAAGTTTTGGGAAATTTTCCTTCTTTCTTCGTGGAGGCATACTTGGGTCTCACTGAACGTTCGCCACTAACAAATAATTATTAACTGTTTTCAACGTCCCGCTACAGCTCTCTATTTATACGCTTTTAGCATCAGTTCAGAGGTTGCTGCGCACAGTACACATGTGAGGGGCTCTGAAACTTTACTATTTTACGTAACATCCTATAATTGGTATTTTCTGCAAAGTTCATTTAATTCTGATGATTCTTAAAATGGTGTTGCATTTTTTACAAATAGCAGCGTATTTAAAAAAAAAGGAAGAAAAATTCACAAATCCCTAGTCTTACAAAAATTCAGCAGGTGTGATCGAAGAGATGTCCAAAAGTGCTGAAATATCTTACAGGGACTATAAAAGACGGTCGATCTCCCCCTATTGGCAAAAAATATAACAAAGAAATAAAAATTCATGTCACACTAATAATCCAAAATACTAATACACTGCTGGCCTCCGTAAATGCAACACCAAGAAAGACAAGAGATAGCATAACAAAATTTATTTTGTAGATAACATGTAGACCAAGTATCAAATGATTAAATTTATAGACTTCTGTAATGTGTAGTTCCTGCCAGAATCAGTAGCCAGAGTAGCCGCCATTGTTAGAGATCACCGCTGCCACACGCCTCGGCATTGATTCAAAGAGACTTTCGATGTGTTCTTGGGGTACAGTAGACTAAGCAGCTTCCACACGTTGCCAAAGTTGATCTGGTGTGGCAGCTGGGGTGTAATCTGGGTCAATCGTCGAGCAACCATGGACCGCGTGTTTTCTATCGGCGAAAGATCCGGAGAGCGAGCCGGCCAGGGAAGCAGTTCAATCTGGTGATTGACGAAGAACCTTTGGACAATGCGTGGCACATGTGGTCGCGCATTATCCTGTTGAAATATGGCTGTGGTCAGGTCCTGAAGGTAAGGAAGGACAACTGGCTCCAACACCTCGGAGATGTAGCGTTGGCTGTTTAAAGTACCGGCAATGCGTACTCGAGGCATGCGAGATTGATATCCAATACCACCCCATACCATAATACCCGGTGCAGGACCAGTGTGGCGGTGCATAACACAGCTGTTCAGCATCCTCTCTCCAAGGTGTCTCCAGACTCGAATCCGACCCTCGTGGTGTTGCAGACAGATGCGTGAATCGTCAGTAAAGACAACTTCATTTCATTCTGCCGCCCACATCCTTCTTTCATCGCACCATTGGCGGCGGTGACATCTGTGGTTCTGCATCAAAGGTAGACCAAGCAATGGACGTCTTGTGGACAGACCACTCTGCTGTAAACGGCGTCGAATGGTACGCGCAGACACTGAATGATGCGTTACAGACTCAATGTGCTGTGCTATGGTTCGTGATGTGACTGAGCGATCCGTCACTGCCATGTGCACAATTTGCCTGTCCTCCCGTGAAGTGGTGCACTGAGGTGGATGCGATCGACCACGTCGGTCCTGCATCCAACGGTCACATATCCGCATTACAGTGTTTGGTTTCATCGAACACGACTACCGATTTCCCTGAAAGATAATCCACAATCTCGGTAGGCCACTATCCTTCCTCTGTCGAACTCGGATACTTGATCAAATGCTGATCTCTTTTTTTCTACGAGACATAACTGATCGTTTTTTGAAAAAGCCACAAGAAAAACACAATTGCCGAACTTCTCGTCGAAATCTCCAAGCCTTAACTAGCGTTTTGAGGTGGCGCCACAGGCGCACGTGATGTGTGTCTGCTCTGAAATTCTATAATCATTTGCATATCTGACCTCCACTAAAGCATGTTGTAAATTTCATGTTATTTGCATTCTTCCTTCAGTGTGTTGCATTTACGGTGGCCAGCAGTGTAGTAATATTTTTAATATTTCGATTATTTTCCGATAGGAATCAAATTAGGAATTTTACTGAATAGCTTTCATGACAATTCTGCAATCGTGTTCTTTTATTAATATCTTCCATGACAGAATTCGAAATATTTAATATTTTCAAAACCGAATAATTGATGAAAGCCTGTGCATTATCTGGAAGCAGGTAAAATATTTTTGCAGAATATTTTAAGCAGACTCATTTTAAAAATGCTGTAAATTTTTCGTGAATTTCATAAAAAATTCATATTTGCTATTAATCTGCAAGAACAATCTATTTAAGAGCATCTCACAAAACGGCTGACAAGTTTTATCTTAAATGCGTTTACAATTTTATTTTAGAAATGATACATACAAAATATTTGAAGGGAAAATTATATAAACTATAAATAAGATTGATGATATCCTTTATAAAAGAAGTATTGGAAATATGTTACAACTTGTGAGGTATTCTCTTCTGTTTTTCATACTTTCGATAAATACCAGTTTTATCAAGAAAGGAAACTTTACAGATACATTTCAATTTCCTGATATTCAGAGAAAAAAAGAGATGCGTAGGGAAGTTTCTTTTACAGAACTTTAAGCGGATTTTCAAAGAAGTTCAGTCTCGAAGATTATAATTCCTTTTCCTAATTTTTTTTTACTTCTTAGAAATCGGAGATTCAGACTCAGTGTAGTTTCTTTTTTCCGAAATTTCTCTTTGAATTTAGCATCCTTGGAAAAATACTTCGTGCAGCAAAATATAAAAAAAATAGCATGAAGGAGTGATTCTTAAATGCTTCCAATTTGGAAAAAATTCAGTGACACAAATAAAAATAGTAATAACTAAAAAAAAGTAAAATAGGAGAGTTTTAATATTTTGATCAATTTTCCATGTCATTTTGATCTTAAAGCATTTCTACTCCCATTGATCTCATACTTTGCGGCCGCGTGAAATAGGTAACATATGTATGCGGAACGGCAGGGAAAAAAAAGGTTGATCTAGTATAAACAATACTTTTTCCTGGATTTGACAAAAAAAAAAGAAAAGTTATTTATAATTTGATATTTGTTATTTATAATTTGATATTTATACCTTGTACTAGTAATATATATATATATATATATATATATACGTATGCTGTTCAATAAGTAACAAGACTCATTTTACTGCCATGAAACCACTCATCGGAATGTTAATTTCTGTGGCATAAGAAAAATTTGTTGCCTGTATTAATAAAAACTACCGAAAGATAGCACGTACAGACTCATGTTCTTGAGTATCATGTACTCAAACTGAAGCGTGTTTTCGGGCGCCTACGAGACGCGGCCAGCTGTCGAAATGGAATCAAAAATCTGCACGAATCAGCATCGGAGACTTTTGATATGATACGACGATATGCTTAAAGACTGAAACAAGAAGCGGCAATATCTTAAAACGCTTCATCACAACAGACAAAGCGCTTGGTTGTATCACGGATCCAACCATAAAACAACAAAGCAGTGAACGGAAACATCCATCTTCACCTACTCCCAAGAAAGCAAAAACTGTGAAATTGGCTGGTAAAGTTATGACCATAATTTTTTTTGATTATGAAGGAATTGCGCTGAAGGAACAATACGCTGCCAAATCCGATACTACCACAAACGGCTCGTACTCGCGAATGTCCTGCGAACAATGACACAGCACGTTGAAAGGAAACACCCATTGTTCCTAAATGGCTTCTTATTGCACCATGGCAGTGCCCGACACATATTGCTCGTTGCATACTGGATGGTTCGCAACAGAACAACCTAGAGATTTTACCACACCTTCCATAGTCCTGATAAAACTCCATGCAATTTCTGGCGGTTTCCTCAACTTAAGAAACCATCACGAGGCAAACGTTTTGAAAGCAACAAAGCATGTGTACCGGCTGTGGAGGCAGTTTTGAAAAATGCCCCACAAAACGGATTTCCCCTTTTTTTAAGAAGGGGGCCGAACGGGGGGAAATAAATGAAACAGGGCCGCAAAAATTGTTTTAAAAACACCTTTAAATGATGACAAAAAAAAGGTATTCTTTTTTAGTTTTAGTCTTTTTAAATTATTGAACACCCCCTCGTAAAAATTAAACCTTCAGTATTTAAATAATAATAGTTCACATTTCTTATAAAAACATTTAAAACCAGTTGATTTAAAAAAACTTTTTTTACCTGTTTTTTGTAATGAAAATTCTTTTAAATTTTAAAAAATTGAAATCGGGGAAACTTTAATCAAATTTACCCCTAATAATATTTTAAAAAAAAAAAAAAAAAAAACATCAACGTTTCAAAAAATGGTGAATATCAGGAATACAATTAACACTAATCATACCATTACTTAATATATACCTATTTCTACCATGGCGGATCAAATGACCCGACTTTATGTTTTATGCTTGAATGTATGAAATATGGATGTTAAAAGGAAATAAAAATAAAAATTAAAATTTTTATTTTTTTTTAAAACAAAATAGTAAATTGACCATTTTATTAAAAAAGGGAAAAAAAAAATTAAAATTTTTCCCTCATCGTTTTTTTTACATATAAGTGTGCCCAAATTTACATTTTCCGCAAACATTATTTTTACATTTAGAGCAAATTTTTTTGGGTTTTTTATTTTTTTTTACAGTATCCTATTTCATTTTTTACGTTGATAAGCAATCTGTAGAACTTTTGACCCCCCTTTCTTTTTTTTTCTTTTTTTTGGGTTGTTCAGGCTTCTCGAAAATGGGTGCCAAGTTCTCCCGCTAGCTTGAGAAAAAAGCTTGTGGGGGAGATGTTTTCCCCGTCGTTTGTTAAAAAAAAATCCAGGCATTTATGCCAAAATCAAGGGATATTAAAAAAACACTTAGAGAGGCCATCTGAAAGACAGAGAACTTAGACTTTTCTTAAAATTATTCTCAGCTATTTTGAATGAACTACTTTACACAACAATCTTTGCAGAAACGTGCAACTTACCGACTATAATACGATAAACAATATAACTCGATAAACTTATAAAACAAAAAATGCTCTCCGGGTCAAATGACCTGTTGTGGTAGATAACGGTATCGCGACAAGTATTACTCAAAATAAAAAAAACAAAACAAAAATAGTATAATAACTGTCGATTAATTACTTATAGAAAAAGTCATGAAGTCAAATGTGCAAAAGCAAAAAAGAATAGGGCATTTTCAATGCAAAGTTAAAAAGGGCCTTTTGGGCCCTTTTTGGTTTTCCTTTAGGGGAAATTCACGATCAGAGACAAACATCTCTATCGCGAGAAAATCATCTCTTATAAGGTTACTACAAACCGGCTCTTCTCAAGGATGCGCCTTGTCGATCGACCTCTGGTTACTGAGTGAATATTAACGCCGCAATGTTCAGCTAAACAAAGGGTTTTTGGGTTTTCCCGGTTGATTGTTTGGGATTGAATATTAACGTCACCCCGTTGTTTAACACGAGGGTTTTGGCGACGGACCCCCGTAATTTTAAACCCAGGTAAATGACGTGGACGACACCTTAGCTGGCACCCCCCCCCCAACTACCACACCACACCAACGGAGGACGTTTCAGCTCGACAGTTTTAACCGTCATCGCTGCCCTACACGGGGGGTTTTTTTAGTGGTACGGGGCTCGAACCATGAAAGGGCAACCCAGGGTTCCAACCTATACCACCCCAAAAAGGGCCCAAAAAAAATATAAATACAATTAAATTGTAATAAAATTAATATACAATCATATTATATTTTATGGATAGTACTTGTTTTTATTTAAGGTATCCGGCTACGTTGGGGGAGTGAGTGAATATAAACGTCGCACTGTTCGGGCTACACGAGGGCCCTTTGGCGACGGACCACGTAATTTTGAACCATGGTCAAGGACGTGGACGACACCTGAGCTGGGCATCCCGCCCCTCCCAAACCCCGCCCCACTACACCAACGGGGGACATTTCTTTTTCCCCGACAGATTTTAACCCCATCGCCCCCCACACGGGGGGTCTTTAGTGGTACGGGCTCGAACTCATGACATGACTCCCATGATCCGATATTTTGACCACTGGGCTACCGCACCCCTTTTGGTTTGGGACTTTTAATTTTGGGACCCAAAAGGTCAAGTAAACGAGGACGACCCCTGTTCTAGCACCCCTTCCCCTTTAACTCCACCCACACCAACGGAAGGACGTTTCAGCCCCAATAGATTTAGCGTGCATCGCTCCCCCACACGGTGGGTTTTTAGTGGTACGGGGCTCGAACTCGGGACGGCCACCCACGATCCGATATTTTGACCACTCGTCCGGGGGCCCCGGGAAACCTAAAAAACCCGTTATTTTTTTTTTGGAACAAAAAACCAAACCAATTTGGGGGAAAAAAAATGATCGGTTTATTTCAGTTCCATATAGTCCATTATTTCAGTTCAGTCATTTTGTTTCTGTAACCGGCTTATCCATATTTTCTAATTTAATGGGAATCATTATAATTATCATTGATCCCACGTGCATTGCTTCTCGATTTCCTATTTTGATTTTCACTAGTACTTTTCTTTTTCAGTTTCGCATGAAACTACTTGCAGAAGAAAGATTTAATTCAATTGAATGAGCTAGATGATTTTTTTAAGAAAAATATCAGTCTGACTCTGAGTTATATTTTTCGCATCTCAGCATGCGATCATCCACGGATGTTTGTATAGATAGTTTAGATCAGTGGATCCCAGACTGTTTTAACCCATGCACCCCTTTTTATGGTCATAACTTGCCCACGGACCTCCTTTTATAGACAAAATTTTCCCCAAGGGAAAACCTTTCATAAAAAAGTATTTTTCCCAAAAAATTTAAAATTTTAAAAAAAAATTTTGTTGAAGAATTATTTATTGAAATTATAACTTTTTTTTGTATAAAATAAAATTAATGACTTGGATGAATTTGATAAGACCTTATATATAAGTGGATGAACTTGATAAGAAAGTATATGTTTATTTCCGTCTGAATGTTTTGGGGGAGCAAACCCCCCAAACCCACGAGCACTGGTTTTAGTCGGGTTTTTTTTCTTTTGATAAAATTTTTTTCGGCACTGAATCCCCCGTTCTACCAAATTAAATTTTTCCCCGGTAGCCGAGTGGTATAGGTATCGGGTCGTGGCCGCCCCCTTTTCACGAGTTCGGGGCCCAGTACCACTAAAGACCCGCCGTGTAGGGGAGCGATGCACGAAATCTGCCCAGAGGTGAAACCTCCTCCCGTTGGTGTGGTGTGGTAGTTAGGAGAGGGGGGCCAGCTCAGGTGTCGTCCACGTCACTTGACCATGGTTCAAAATAGTGGGCGCCCAAAAGCCCTCGTGTAGCTGAACAGTGCGACGTTAATATTCAATCAATCAATCAATCTACCAAATTGGAGTAAGGGAAAGTAATCAACAATTTCTGTACAGTAACCCATAATGCAGGATATAAAATTGGGATGTGTTTTTGTAAACAGAACTTGCGGTATCCTTGCTAAAACATATTGTGGTTTAAGTCCCTCATTTGTGGATATTTCAATAAGATGCTCCTGTATTAATATGGATTCATCCATGTTTAGGATCTGAGATAGTCCAAGCGCAAAAGGGTTGAACACCCTGCCTGGAATATCCAAGTGAATTATTGTTATTTATTTAAATTTCTATTAAAAAATAAATGGATCAAAAGTTTTTTATTTTGTGGGGATCCTCTGGCGTTGTCGCGGTAGCCTAGTGGTCAAGGTATCGAATAGTGGCTGGTATGTCTCGAGTTCGAGTCCAGTACCACTAAAGACCCGTCGTGTAGGAGAGCAATGCACGTTAAATCTGTCGAGAGCTCAAATGTCCTCCCGTTGGTGTGGTGCAGTAGTTAGGAAAGATGGGTGCCAGCTCAGCTGTCGTTCTCGTCACTTGACCATCGTTCAAAATTACGAGGTGCGTTGCCAAAAGCCCTCGTGTAGCTGAACAGTGCGACATTAATAATCACTCACTGATGTTGTTCAGGGACCCCAAATAAATTCTAATTTTCCACTGACACCCCCTCCCCTTATTAAGAATGGAAACCCCTAGGGGTCCGTAGGGACCACTTTGGGAACCACTGGTTTAGATAGACGTTAATATAACTCTCACTCTCGGGAAACATTGTGGGACTGGTTGAATATGGGGGGCAAATAGAAATGATTAAAAAGCTTTTATTCTTTAATTACTAACTTCTTTCCCTAAGATATCAAAAATATTTCAACAAAGTTTATTAACCTATGTATACTTTTAAGACATAATGTAAACAATGCTTTGACTTTCTTTCCCAATATTATTTAAATTAGGGTGGGCAGACATTTCCAGGGTACGGGCTACTTCTAATTTTGCAAGGTGCTGCGGTTCACTTAGTGTCAGTGTCGAACATAAGAGGGGGGCAAGGGTCCACGGATCCGCACCCTCCCTCATAGCCCTTAACTCAGCGTTTCTCAAACTGTGGAGCGTGTCCCCTTGGGGAGCGTGAAACTCTACAAGGGGTGGCGAGCATTTTGAAAAGTCAAAAACAAAATATAATTTTAAAAAATTATTAATTTACGGAAAGTAAACAAACAAAATACGTTCTGACATAATAAAAAATAAAACACACATTTACACTTATAATTGTATCAGTGCTACACAATGTATTTTATAATTAATTTAACAGTACTATATATATAACAAGGAGAGGGCACGACTAAGGAAATTCATTTGAGATCGAGACTTGGTGTAATAGTAGTACTCCTTTAGGGTGTTCACCCCTCAACTGTAATTCCGCCGAATGGCCAGTCAATTCGGTTAAATCAGCCTTCGAAATTCATGCTTCGCTTTTATACAATTAAATTTTAATTTTCCGCAATGAGTTCGTATCTTGATTGGTAAATCGTCTGTGTTTTATGCGCGAGGTCAGGGTTCTATTCCACGCTATCAACTTTTTTTTTCTCATATATAAAATTATATCCAAGAATTATCACTTGTCTGGATAATTTGTACGGCTTAGAATTAAATTCTTAAAAAAAATTGTCGATTATAAGTTACGCGATTGTATTGGTGTGTGGAGAAGGGAATAAATAAGCAAATAGTCTGAAATAAGTAAATCCTTCGCAAACATTGCCAAGGTCCTTTTATTGCATATCAAAGCCTTTGGAATAATTTTATGGATATCAGTGTACAGAAAAGACCGTACTTCGGAAAGACGTATATATTCGTGCGGGAAAATCAACGCTTTGGCTGAGCGAGACGTATATTTACGCCGTTTGCACTTAAGAGGTTAAAGTCGTATCGTAGTTTTAGCGTCAAAATATAGTATTGTTGAGTTCAATACATTGTTATTGTATGAGGGGGGCACGATGAAAATTATGATTGAATATTGGGTCGCGAATATTGAAACTTTTAGTAGCACTGCCTTAACTTTGACTGCGATTGACTACAATCCTATATATATAGTACGTAAAATTTAATCAAATATTATTTATTAATAATTTTTTATTAATTAATGCTAATTACGAGGGTTGGGGTAAAAGTCATAGCAACTATTTTTTCTTGAACATACGAGTCCGGTTGGAAAATGTGACATATACAGACGAAAATTCAAGGTGTTAACTACATGTGTTAACAATGGACAGCACTGTAATATCGAAACACACTGATTTATTAGTGTAGTACACAAGGCAATATGGCCTTCACGGGGCAAGAGAATGACAACACAGTACACATAAAGTTGACATGACAAACCTGGTCCTAAAGACTCTTAATGTAGTTCATGACCCCTAATGTAATTCATGAGCTGCTCGATGACGGGACGGCCATGTCGGTCCGCCCACTGACCAGTCGTCCCGAACGTTGCTCATCACTGGTTGACACACCTCCTTGCTGAAACTTTCCAATCCACCGTGCTACTGTAATGTATGGTAGGACATTATTCTCAAGGGCTTCCACTAATTCACTGTGACATTTCCATGGAAATTCTCTCTCAGAGAAAGGCTTTTTTGATGTAAGCCCGCTGCTCAACATGAGTTACTACAATCATACACGACACTCACCCACTGACTGATTCCACAGCCCTCACTGAGCTACTACCAGCTATCACAGAGCCATCTGATGTTCTGCATACACACTATGCCTGCAGAACTTCTACAAGACACATATACGTTTGTGATTCGTTCAGATATCTACAAGAAAAAAAAATAGATGCCATAACTTATGCCCTAACCCTCGTATTTATTCAATGATTTATTTTTTCCCCCGATAATCTGCAAAATGAAAAAAAAAAAATGTTTGGCTGCATATTGGGGTATGATACGAGAATGGTACAGTTTCGACCCTCACCCCCTACCAATTCCTACTATTAGTTCACTCTCTCCCTATATATATATATGACAGGCCCCAGGCCTTCTGGTAAAATGAGGAAGGCATCATCTCTATAATAACTTCTTTATTTTGCTTCAATCACATAAAATCCAACATGGCGGCCCTTTGGCGCGCAGCCGAGTAGAACAATAACAATCAATTCGGCGAGGAGTCACCAGCTAATCCTTTCCGTAATGGGTTTTTCTTCGTCACGACGTGGACATCTTTGGGAGCTGGAGGGAACGTCCTAATTCCCCTGATGTATTTGGGCTTGTTGTTGGGGGCCTTATGAAGGGTTTCCTGATTGGTGGACGTGGAAGGAAAATGGACTATACTGAGGGTTTCGACGGTAGCTGAGATTCAATTCCAAATTCATGCTAGCAGACGAGAGACTCGTCTGCTATTAGTCGATAGGGATCAGTGAGCACGCACTCTATAGCGCTCACTCCACCTTTAAATAGGCTTATTTACCCACAAAACCTTACGCGATGGTAAAGAGTTCGCTCTATTTTTATTTATTACTTACTTAATTTTGAAGCTAAGCTTTTCAAACCTGATATATATATATTGTTCAAATTTTCAATCGATAAAAAAAAACTTTCTATTCATCCATTCAAGTTTAAATACATTTTTTAAAACTTGTAGTGGATGGCACTTGATGTTAATACAGTTTTATCAAATATTAATTCATTAATTAATTTAAAAAATGAAGAAATAGTAACAAACAAAAATAATAGTCCGACACCATTTATAGAAAGGAAAACTAAAATTTTGTCACTTAATATTATGATTCTGTCATATGTATATACATATTAAAATAACTTGTAATTATTTAATAAAAAGTAATTAAAATAACATTTTTCTTTGTTGACCTAAGAAGGAATTGACTCTAAAAAAATGTTTATATTATTTGTTCCTTTTCAAGTGAGTGAGTGAATATATTAACGTCGCACTGTTTAGCTACTCGAGGGCCTTTTGGTGACGGACCCCGTAATTTTGTACCTTGGTCAAGTGACGAGGACAACATCTGAGCTGGCACACCTCTCCTAACTACTACACCAACGGAAGAACGTGTGAGCTCTCGACTGATTTAACGTGCGTAGCTCCCCTACACGGCGGGTCTTCAGCGTTACTAGACTTGAACTCATGACACGCCGGCCACGAGTCTGTTACCTTGACCACTAGGCTACCGCGGTCTTTTTCTTCTCAAAAAGAATGCAATTACACTTTTTTTTTCTACTTATATTGGGGCTGCGGTAGCCCAGTGGTCAGGGTATCGGATCATGGCAGGCAAGTCATCCGTTTGATCCCAGTACCACTAAATACCCTCCGTGTAGAGCAGCGATGTACTTTAAATCTGTCGAGAGATGAAACGTCTTCCCGTTGGTGTGGTGTGGTAGTTAGGAGAGGGAGTGCCAGCTCAGATGTCGTCCACGTCACTTGACCATGGTTTAGAATTACGTGGTCCGTCGCCAAAAGCCCTCGTGTAACTGAACAGTGCGACGTTAATATTCACTCATTCTATTGATCTTTACTGAATGCTTTTGTTTTCTCAATCATTTGAAAGTAACTTTAATGAGAAATGATCTGAATTCAGAAAACTCTTTCGTTTATAAAACGCGACTTTTAGAATCAATCTTTTATGATACTACGAGGCTCCTGTGGTGTTGGTTAGTTTGTAGACCAGATAAGACAGTTTGCAGCTTTCAGAAGTTTTATTTGAATAATTCTCGGGATGTCTGAAGAACCTAGTAAAATCTCAGTATTACCTCCAGAGGTATAATTTTTTTCTCATATTTATAGAGGAAATAATTTTAACCCTTGTTTTATTTATGACCTAAAAATGTTGTAGTAGTAATTCAAAACTTTTTCCTGGATTGAAAAGTAGTACACTATTTTCGTAAGAAAAGGCAGTTGAGAAATTATATCCAGTTCATAATGTTTCCAATCAATTGCAAAAGGAAAGAAAAACAAAATAAAAGTACTTAGCGCCCTTAGACCCTCCTCTGGAAGTTTTACAAATTTATTGAGTACATTTTCTTGTCAGGTGTTGATAATTTATATTTTGTCAAAATAGAATTCCACATAATTGCAGAAATGCATTTCGCAATATGCGTATTCCCACAATTGATATGCATTAGTTGTCAGACATGTAGAAAAAACTATTTGTATAGTCTGGTGTTTTTTAGTTTCATAAAGATTGTATTGAAAAGGTTAAGTGTACGTCATAATTTGAAACGATTGTTAAGCAGTATTTGCGGTAGCTTCAAACAGCCGTCAATAAATTAGTACGACGGTGTGAATCCAACGGTCCTCGTATTTCTCCAGGTAACACTTGCTGCGTGCATTTTTGCAGGAAATGCGGTTTCCTTCCTGATATTTGAACTTATATACAAAGATTACTGTTGTCACGGTGACGTACTTTTCTTCGAAGTAATTTTGACAACAAATTGACTTTCTTTTCTCATTATGTTTGCGGAAGAAATGTGTGAATAGTTTTTCAATCTCCTGAATGTGTTACGGATTACCTCTGGGGGAAGTGGATCTCCAATCTTTATTCCTAGTGTACCAAATTATCGCACACACTCGGATCGATTACGGTTTGGTTGTTTACGGATCTGCTTGCAACGCTATCGAGAAAATTTGATCCTGCCCCCTACACTGCATTTAGAATCTGCCCAGATGCGTGCCGTACATTAAGACAGTGCTTCTCAAACTTTAATAATTTGCGACCCGATATTCAATCAATTTTCATCGCTCCCCTTCCATACAATAACAATTTATTGAAAACAACAATACAATACTTTGACGCTAAAGCTACAACATTGTTTTAACCTCGTAAGTGACACCGACGTATTAAAGTCTTGCTCAACCAAAATGATAATTGCCCTAGACGTATGTCCTTCCAAAGTGCGATCGTTTCTATGCACTGCTATGCATAATTTTTCCGAAGATTTGGAATGCAATAACTTTGACAGTTTTTACAAAGGACTTGCCTTTTTCGGAGAATTTGCTTATTAATCCCCCATGCATCACATACGAGTTCTTAAGTGAAAAACTGTGGCTTTGGGGAGCGAATTGCGTATTTTTCAATCGGCAGTTTTAAGGTATTAATTGTAAACCGTACAAATTATCAAGATAAATATTAATTTTTGGATATTTCTTTATTTGACAAGCCCATGGGGTTACTAGTAACTATTTAACTTGTTCTTAACTTAGTGTTTTTAAATTAATTACTAAATTTTCGGTGCAGTATTGATACATTTTATAAATGTATTATATCAGTGTTAATGTGTTATTTTTTACTATGCTAGAATGTATTTAGTTTATTTACTTTTTATAGATTTTTAAATATTTTCCTCTTGACTTTGCAATGTGCTCGCGACCCCATCTTGTAGAGTTATCACGCCCCCACACACACTTTGAGAAACGCTGGCATAAGAAAATACTCATTTAAGTGTTATTTAAACATTTATAATCTCTGTTCCACTTCCTTTCTATGAACATAAGACTTCAACATGAGAAGACTATACGAGGCGTGGCTTTCAAATACTGGACAACTTGCGGACAGAAAGGAACGTTTTTCAAGTGATCGGCTATCGAACATGAATATCCATAAATGTTTTTCTAGAAATAAGTCTAGTTTCAAAGATATGAACGCTTTTTTCTAAATGCAGCAGGTCTACCCTAATACCAGTATTTTCATCCTACCTTTGTTTTTCATAGTAGCCAGTATGTTGCCATAAGACGAAAAGAACCGATCACACAGTCGGGCAGTGGCGCATACAAGAGGGGGTCCAGGGGGTCCGGACCCCCTCAAAGCCCTTGATTTTTCCGATTGGTCATAATTTTAAGTATATAATACGTAAAATTTAATTAAATATTTGCTATTAATGATTAATTTTAATTAATGCTAATTATTCGATAATTAGTTTTTTACTGTGTTTTGTTCCTGAAAATCGACAAAATCAAAAATAGCATGATACAAGAATGGTGAACTTTCAACCCCGGACCCCTCACCCTTGAAAAATTCCCGTGTGCGCTACTGCAGTCGGGAGAACGATTATTGACGATGATGCATAGGATTGCCAGTTATTGGCTTCTATAGGTATTTATACTGATGGAGTGGTTGCTGTTTACTGTTTTCTATTCTGTAGACCAGAGGTTCCCAAACTCTTGCCTCGTAGATCCCTGCTTACCTGATGTTGAATTTTTTTGGAACTTATGAACTTGTCAGCCATTTTAGCTGATGGTATAGAGCAACTTGCCTTAAAAGATTTAAATTTCTAATTGTAGTGAAGTGTAGAATTATACATAAAGAAAAACATGTTAATTAAAGTAAAATTTAATTAATATATAAAATAACTGAGCACAGCAAACAAATGATCTTAGTAGGAGGGATAAGTCTAGAGCTTGAATAAGAAATTTTCAACATTTTAGGAATAAACCAGATAAAATTGATGCCAAATCTCCAAGGCTAGTGGTGTGTTTTTTTCTGAGGTTGGCGAGCGCGCTGATACTCCCTTTAACTAGAAAAATTAAATTTCACATTCTATAATTTAGGATAAATAACAGGCGTGTCTTTTTAAAGCAGAGAACGCTGACATGCTTCTAAGCTTTATTTTACGAGCTTTTGCAGCTATTCAATGGTTCCACTTGAAATGTTTTTTAAATGAGACGGTATGGATTGATTTTTCTACTGTGGTATTTCCGTAGTCAAAGCATTATCAAACGTAGTTTCCAAGATCTGTATAGAAAGTATTTAAATGTCAAACGTAGGTTGAAGGCTCTTTTTCTTGGCAGATTGCCTGTGGCCATCTGAGAAATTGGGAAAATTCGCGACGTCTAATATTACACTCCTTTAGCTTAAATCAATCAAGAAGCACTAAAATAATAGTGTTTGTTTTAATCAACGTTATGCTATCACATTGTAATGCACACAAATTAACTTTATTAAATTTAATAAATCTTAAATTATATAGGTAAAATCTGGTTCTGTTTAAATTTTCTTTTTTAATTCCTATTTTAGTTCACGCTCTCTACGTGTATATACTTGTATATTTATCTTGTTCAAATTTTCAATTGAGTGTTAATAAATTTTTAAAGCGCTCATTTGGAGAGCTGAAGTTTTCTATACACTATTGTTTTGAGGGGGAAAATGCGATAATTTAATTATAATTAATTGTGACTGAAACTTCTAATTTAAAGAGAATTGGATAAATTCACGTTGGCTTAATTGTTAGTGACTTGGGTCAAAACTTTAAACGTTTTTTTTTTCTCGCGTTCCAAAGCATTCAGTTGAACTGAAAATTTTGTATACCAGATTGTTTTGGATGACAATATGATACTTTAATGATCAAAAAATTACTAAATGTTGTCATATGTATATACATATTGTAACTATTTAATAAAAAGTAACTCTAAAGCAAAATTTTTTTGTTGATCTAAGTTGGAATTGACTTAATTTTCTCGAGTAATATTAAAAAAATTTAAATCGGGGCCTAATTTTGTAGACAGTGGTTCAGTAGACTATCGTAGACCCCCATTTTAACTTTATGGGTCACCAAATTATTTCACTGACGTTGGACCCTTTCAGGTCGTCATAGACCCCTTGGAATGACTGCAATAGACTCTAATAACTAAATTACAGTAGAGTCCCGAAACCTCGGCACTCGATAACTCGGCCACATCCTTGCAGGTAAAAAAAAAACAAATTTGCTGACCAGTTTAAGAAATACTGTGAAAGAAAGGCAACCCGTTAATGAAAAAATGCTGTGAAGACGTTAACTTTGAGGGCACCGTATGCTGTTGGAATGTTCATGATCGCAGATTCACAAAAAGCTTTAGATCGCTTCGAAGCTGTCGAAAACACCTTCGGCAACCTTAACGGCTTTAACAGAAGATTAAGTCTTCTGGGCTGATCTTAAAAAGCCTGGTTTGAATTTCTAGGCAACTGAGGCTATGTTGTGGAGACGTTTGGATATTAGAGGGAGAGAGAATATTAACCACACACAGTAGTACAATAGCAAACTCCTGGCTTTAGGAACAAAGTTTGCAGGTTCAAATATGCTTTCTGGCCGGTCGGCCAGCCAAGGAAAGGAAGAAATATTATAATGTATTACCAAATAAAATACACTAATGCTGATAAAAATGATCTAACGATAGAATTTAACAGATTGCTAACTAGTATAGAGTTAAATATTTGTAATAAAACTAAAGATGATAAAACTTGCCACGTAAACACAATATATATTTAATGTCTCCCGCCAAAACAAAAGAAAGTTAGAGAAATGCCACATAAAATTAGTAAATTAAGATAAAAGTAGGCCTTTAAATATATATTTAAAACCTGAAATATAAAATTTATTGGAATTAAAAGGACCTAACATTCGGTGATACCAATATAAAAAAGTATTTTTTATTTATAATATTACTAAACATGTAGAGCGCCATTTTTCGTGAGTATATGTACAATTTATATATAAACCAAACTCGGTATCGAAACGGCTCATGAGGGCCAAGGCCTACTGTGTCGGTTTGCGTGACCTTAGACACTGGGGTGCATGTTCAGAAGTTTCGGTCAAGTGGTCAGTTGAGTGTGAAACCCCCAGTGTTCGGTTCCTAAGCGCGAGCTTGGTACTCGTTTATCGACCCACTGAAGGGACGAAAGGCTGAATCGACCTTGCCTAGCTCGGGATTTAAACCCCGAACTGTACTACCACTCAGCCATTGGGTGCTATATATATTATATTGTGGAATATAAATATATCTTGCCATTGCAAGAAAAGGTGTATTCTGAGATATTTCGAAATTTTATGAATATTACTTTAAAAACAAAGCTTCATCTAATTTGACGGAAATAAAGTATGAAAGCTTTTCCTACATTTTAAATTAAGAACTTTGAAAAACGCATTTTCTTTATACCTTACAATTACTGAGTTTGTGGTTTCAAAAACTTCATTTATTTTATTTTTCAGATTATGGCACGCATATTCGGATACCTAGATATTGGAGACAGATTAGGAATTTCTCTAGTATGTAAAGATTGGTTGAAAATTATTGTATTCCTTGATGTGCTGCGTGACGTCACAGTTAAATTTTCACGAGACATTGAAGGTGTTGAAAGATTTTCTGATATGACACGTAGATTTCGAAGGTTTTCATTTAGAAATATTGCCATTGGTGATTCTGTGATTGAATTCTTAGATAAATACAGGAACGATTTTGTTACTCTAGAATTCACTGACTGCAGATTAGGTGAAGTCAAACCCGAACTTAGAGGTAAAACACTGCGTTGTGATAACTTGACGACACTGGATTTGATAAATTCTGAAATCGCTTTGTTTGCTTTTCTTCCCAATGTTACGCAGTTAACAATACGCTCATCTTCTGGTATTTCGGATTATTTTATATCTGATCTCGGTAAATGTTTAGTTAAACTAGAAAAATTAATATTAGCCAACACTGTATCATTCCATCAAGAAGAAAGAAGATTAAGAGATAATCCCCCACGATTGCTCACTTCTTCAACTGTAAAATCATTAGTAGAACAACAGCGAACTACATTAAGACAAATCGATTTCTCATCATTAAGGTTATCATCACAGGTTCTATTAAGTATTTCTGCAATAGAGGGTTTGGAACTAATGACTATGCAATTTCCTTATCAATTATTTGCAAGCCACGTAAAGTCCTTCTGTGAAATGCAGCCTTCATTGACGCATCTTGATTTATCGTTCTTGCAGAGTTCCGATACAGATGCTGCAATCATTTCTATCTGTGCGCTTCTGCCTAATCTTAGAGGGTTGGTTTTAAATGATAACAAAGTGGTCAAACGATGCATCATTGAAATATTAAAGTTGCAGAATCTTGTAAAATTGAATCTTTCTGCCTGTGTGTACATTCCCGAGGTCAGTTTTACAGCGGCTGTGGAAGGCCTGAGAACATTTAAACTGGCCTATTTGGATTTGACCTTGACACAAATAAACGATCAAAGTCTTTTCAAATTACTTAAATGCAATCCAAAACTTAGCTATTTAAACGTTTCTAGCGTTAATGTTTCGAACGAAACTCTGAACATGATTTGTCAAAATTTACTACTTTTGAAGTGTTTCATACTCTTTCATAACCCAATAATATCAGATTCTGGACTGACTGGTGAATTTGAAAATTCAGACTCCGTAGCACCAACACCGTTATCTAATCTAAAGCGTCTCGAAGTACTAATCATTAGCGAAAATTCTTTGATAACCAATCAAGGGTGCATTAAAGCCATTCGGTTTCCAAAATTGGAAGAGTTGCGTTTGGTTCACTGTAGTGGTTTGAATTTTAATAGCGATTTCGAAAACGAATTGAGGCAGCAAAACCCATGCCTTAAAGATTTTTATTACTCTAATTGAAGCGAAATTCAAGTAAATTCAATACTTTTCCCCTTTAAAGTTTGCTTGGGTTTGAAGTATCGTAAAATTTCGTGCTTGCTTGGGTCACGAGTTTACAAAATGACCCCCTTATCGTCAAATCAGTGCCTCAAAATTTTAACACTAGAGAAATTTTTTTATTAAACATTCTTCGAATCTTTTTTACATCGTTAGATAAATTTTTAAATTTTTTGAATAGATATTTTTTAAAGTAACAATTTTAAGATAAATATTCTAAATTTTTATTTGTTTAGTAAATTTTAGCATATCAAACATTTAAGTACGTCAAGAAAAGTTCCTAGGTCCAAAGTTTTATGCAAGTATCGGAAAATATCGAGGACAAATTCCTGAAATCGAATCAACTCAATGTTCAGAAACGGAAAAAACTGTCTTTCGCTTATGCTAAAGAATTACAACTACAGCGATATTAAAGCTTTATTAAATGTCAATACTGTAACATTAAATGATGACCAAGTGAAAATGCAATTAAAAAAACTCATCGTGGGATGATAAACAATAGAACTGCGTTGAGCCAACAATTGATTAGAATCTTTATAGTCCTGTCTTTTACCAGCGACTCTAGAAATCTTTTTCTTTAAGCATTGTTTTTATATTCATCGACTGGACAATTTTATTGATGAAATTGCAAATCTTGACGAGGAAAAACTTGTATTCTGCTACCATGGAGCCATTAAGTACATTTATCAATCACATGGAAATTATCAAATTAAGGTAGAAAAGACTAAATTCAAAGCCTTTCCTAGAAATATATTTCTAGGAAATGGTGATCAGTTTGGATTTTTGAGTGTATGCGGAAGAGAGAAATGCAGATTTTTAAACTTGTCTTGTCATGTTTTGTATTGTGTATGTATCTGATGCATTGAATTGAAAAATTGTGAGTTTATAGAATACATTTTGTACTTTAAATATGTTGTATTTTAGATTAGAGTTATTTGAAATTAAAAAAGTTGCAATAATCAGTGTCATTGTATTTTTATAACATAACAAAATTTTTATTACAACTATATTTTTAATTTTGCACACAATTATTTTATTCCTTTAGAAAGTTTAGATATCTTCCGTTGAAAGTTATTTTTTTAATACGACTTATGAATCGCAGACGTTTGATTTATTGCAAAATCTTTTATATATTGGTTACCTTGAATTGTTGGAAAATATTCCCCTCGTTCGATATTACGTATCTCTTTTCTTAGCTTGAAACTTGTATCTCCTGCTAATCTGATGTGAAATTACATTGTTCCCTCACAATCTTCGTCAACACAAATTGTTGATCTTGCTTGCTTCTCTTGGTTAATATCGTATACATATATCGGCCTTTTATTCCTGTCTGTTATACAGCTTTTTCCACTACCCATCGTGTACATTCTTAGTGGCCACAGTAACCTGGTGGTCAAGATCAAACTCGTGACAGGTGTCACGAGTTCGAGCCTAATTTCCCCTGTAAACCCACTATGTAGAGCAGGGATGGCGAACCTTTCTAGATCAACGTGCCATTTTATCTAAAATATTTAAGATGGACGTGCAGTCAAATAATTTTGACTTGCGATTAATAGGAAAATAATCGAACTAAATTACTGACAACTCAAGACTTTTTATTTACTGCTAAAACAAAATCCTTTTGTACTGTATAGTTATAAATGTTTTAGTTATACGTGTAATTCAAATTAAAGAGTAACATTAGTGTGATTTCTGTTATCACAGATTGGATGACAAATTATATTAGGATTATAAGATGAATCTTTTATATATATATATAGATAGAGATAGAATGCATGCTGAATTGGAGTAGTCTGCCAAATGGTTTCTAAGCAAATTATTTTTGTGGTTTACTTTTTGACGAAAGGATTTGTTTTAAAAAGCCGTTTTACAGACTATGTTCCGCATACCACTGTTCTAGAACGGAAACCACACACCGCTTTCTCTATTTCCGTCGTAGAAATACCAAGCAAATAAATTCCTAAAATATAAGATTTGGATCAGCAAGGGGTACCGCATCTTAAGCATTGACAAATTTTGCATCATAAACAACTGTAGTCCACGACGTTACTAAGGCAAGTAACAAGCGAGTGTGCTCCCAACCGTTCCGCAACCGATTACTCGCGTTTGTTTGTAATACTTCATAGTGAACTTTGTTATTTTGAAATAAAATGCAAAAAATTTTGATCGCTGGCGTGTCCAAAATATTGTGTTGCATGCCACTGGTTCACCATCCCTGATGTAGAGGGACCGATCCACATTAAATTTGTCAAGGCTCAATGCCCTTCCGTTGGTGAGGCTCGGATAGAGTTCCAGCTCAGGATCGTCCTCTTTTTCTTGACCATGGTTCAAAATTTCGAGATCAGTTGTCGAAAACCCTTCGTGTAGCTGAATAGGGCGACGTTAATATTCGTTCACTCGTACATCCAATAGTCTATTTTCAACACTTCATTTTCTAAACCTGAATAGTTTATGAATTTGGTTTCTATTGTGTGCCTAGAAATGGTATAAGATCAAGTATAAAGGGATTCTTTATGATTGATTACTCTTTCACCACAAAAAACTGCTTAATACAGTTGGGGTTATTTTAGGAGTCGCTCTAGCCTAGTGGTCATGCTCAAGAATAGTATAAATTATTCAACACACACTAAACTGTTTTTATAACTAAAAATACATTGCAGTATCAAATACAGGTATAGGATAAAATGAGGAATAGAGGAAATTTTTAAGTGTTTGGGCCACCTTTTGGTCTGAATGACAACTTGCATTCGACGTGGGATCGACAAATAAGTCTTGGATAAAGTTAATTTGGAATTCACACCCATTCCTCGAGCAGAAACGTCTCTCTAGCTAGGGAGGGAAACTGAGAGCGGAACATTTTCTAAAATCCACAAACGCTCTCAATGATATGCAAGATCATTTGACTGGGGACATCACGTTAGATGTTCCATTTCATCATGCTCGTGTTACCATGTTTGAACAGGGACATTGTCATCCTGGAACACGGGACGTTCTCCCGGAAAGAAAATCTGAAGCATAGGGTGATGAGTTTGAATGCTTCCATAATCGTCTGTGATCATCTTCCTCAAGATCAACGGAAAGATATTGAGCCTCAACCCTTACAAAACCTCCATGTTCATTGTTGGAGCTTGGCAGTCAATGTAAAATGCATCTGCCGATATTCTCCAGACGAACACGCGTCCGGTTGTCTCTAATAATGTAAAATAGGATTCATCAAACCAGATGACTTGTCCCCATTGCAGTTATGCCCAGCTTGGGTGGTCTTGGCACTATAGTCTCTTCATAGCATTCCACACCGAAGCAAACAGTTTTGCAATAACTACTCTACTATGAATATTCTCAGCAGGTAGCTTCCGTTGAATAGTTTTCATGAATACATAGAGTTCTGAAGGGGGAATTCATTTATGATATCTGACAGTAGTCTTGCGTTTCGGGGCGATTATTCTCTTTAACACCCGCTCATCACGGTCCCTTGACCGACTTTCGCTCACTGGTGTGCTTCGCAAAAACCTCCTTACTCAGGTTTATGTAGACTGTCATAACCCTTGACACAGTGGCCCTTGAAACACCCACAAGGTTATCCGTTCTGTACATAAACGCTCCAGGAGGAGAACTGAAATTATCATGCATCTTTTCACTTTAGAGAGGGCGGACACAATCGCGCTTTGCTAGGAAAAGAATTTTCACATGCAACTCTCACACTACCAAATGCTTGACTGATGCCTTCCCTTTCGCTGCCTCTAGGTGGCACACTTTTGCGACAAGGGATGGCCGTTTATTGGATGATCAAAGGATAACGCATTTTTAAATGAGTGTCCCTATTATTTTATCCTAAACCTGTGTATATATGACTCTTAATTCCTTCACATGCGAAGTGCAGTCTTGTATTGCGAAATAAATTAACCTTTAAAAAAAAATTTCTAAGCAAACTTCGATATTGAATCGGAGATAAAATTTAAACCACAAATTTCTCTTTTTATTCGTAAGCAATTTGCGCTACGATGGAATTAATCTGAAGTACAGAACTTTTGAATCGAGCAGTATATGAATACACACTTTTAAGATGGGTTTTTTAATAATACAGTTAGCCCACAACACACACACACACACACACACACACAGACAGAGATAGAGGCAATAGGATAAAAGTGATTTTGTTTTGAAGAGTCGTGTGATACAATAAAGGTAAAGTCCAATTCTAACTTTACTATAATATTAATAATTTTCTCACACACTTCATTAGCTTTTCTAGGTTTTTCACGTGATTTACAATGATAGTTAAAGGCCAAAAATTAAAAATTAATAGCGCCCAAAATTTAAATATTATTGGAATATTTATGGATAGAATGGAACGCGCATGTATTAACCTTTAAGAAGGGACGGCTGGTCGATAGTGCCACCAAAGAATAGCCCCTTAAAGGACGGCGTTGGTCGGAGTAGCGACGGCTGTACGCGGCGGCAGGATTGGGTTTTGTGGGATAAGGAGACGTCATTAACGAACGGTACCAACTTGTATTGAAGGGGGAGGGGTGTTCCCTCTTTCCCACTTATGTAGATTTCCCTCTTTTACACCTCTTATGCCCTTTTCCTCACTGGGAGATTTAATTTTTACACAGTTGTTGTTGTGCCAAGAGGTTTTTTTTTCTCGCCTTTACTTATTCATCTCTCTATATTTTTTCTCATTTTAAATTAACCGGATTTCTTTAAAAAACAGAAGAAGAGAAAGTACAAAACGGAAAGAGGTCTGATCACTGAAAGAGATCCAGAAACTTTTGATTGATTTAGAACACAAGGAAGTACGACGATTCAGATTTGATTGTGAAATAGAAAATGAAGAAGATTTAGATCAATCTATAGAATTTTTTAACGTAGTTGCAGAAGATGAACTTATCTCGCAAGAGCAAAACGAAATATTCTGGGAAGAATCACAAATATTCCATAAAGCAAAAATTTTGCATTTACATTGTTAATGGAGTTATGTTTTCAGCATACATGGGGCAATTAGATCAAAGATGAACAGTATCATATAATTTTAATCATGAAAAGTAATGGCAATTGTAAAAATCCTAAGAAACTTAATCTTAAGATTCAATGAATTATTATAAATCTAATGCATCAAAACATAATGAATTATCGATGCAATAAAAAATGACATTTGTCATTTTTATTTACTTAACAAGCAAATTATAAGTGAGTTATGTTCAATAGTTATAAGATCTTTTAAACTGACGCCCATAGTTAATGTAATTTTGTTATTTGTTAAAAGGAGTATGTATGTGTCTCAAAGCAAATATTTTCCATTATAAACGGTAGAGCTTCATAGTACTATATGATTATAAAACAGCCGTATCGATTTGATTTTACATTTATGACAAAAGACAGGCCCTAAAATTTCTTTCTTTCCATTTTTTGATTTATTTTATGTAATAAATATTTCAAAATATGATTATAATATTCATTTTCTTTTCAAAATTAATTAATTTAAGAGTTAACACGATAATTTGAGTTTGTATGCACAGAAATTACTGCGTTTAACAGAATAAAATAAATCTAACATTTTCAACATTTTAAAACATTTACTGAAAATCAAAATATAAATAAATTTTACCTTGGATAAATTCAGAACTGGCTTTGGCACAGTTGAAATATAACTTTGAGATAAAAATGAAATAGGCGTTCCTTTTTGTTCAATAGTTTACATTATGAATAGTGTTTTTATATAATAATCAATGTTTTATACTGCTTCATTCAATGCCTTTAACAATATTGAAAAATCTTAGTGGGAGATGGTTTAAATTCGTAGGAAATACCTCCGTTAAAAGGAAAAGAAATTTTGAACTAGAAATCAGTAAGTAATTATCACATGCGATTTCAAAACACATACCACTAAGAAAAGGAAAATATTCGTTATTTAGGACTTTCTAAACTTAGAAAGTTCTGTGATGAATAATTTTTTATAAAAGAAATTATAAGTATAAGTTTCTTTACATAATAATAATTTCAAAAAATTTTTAAAATACTTTAAATCTATCTGAAAAAGTAAATATAATCAAAATGATTAAAATAATAGTAAAAAATGTTTAAAATAATATATTTCGTTCTTTTTTTTTTTTTCTTCGCCTATTTATTCGTAGTCACGCATTTATGTACAATAGTTTAAAGAAGTAGCGGAAGTGTTCAGGGCGCTCTAAGGCTGTGAACGTTTGAAACTCTAGATAAAGAATCAGATGGATTTCTTTTAAATGAACTTATGGAAGAAAGCAAGTCGTAAAATCTTTTCGCCATCCGACAAAATGCTACTCCCCCTTGATTATCATTCGATTCTTTAGTTTTGGTCATTGTTGATTATCATATGCCTTTTTAGTGTGAAAACAGAAAAGGCACATCTACTGCTTTCCAGTAAATCTTTGAGGGTGCTTTCAAGTAGCCAGGAAAACTGTTTTTCTCTTATTGCCGTAATAAATCCTTTAGAAGGGGGCATTTCCTTACTTCATAGTAGAATTGTCGGACATGCAGGATCAAATAGAAACTATGCTGGGCTCGAGCCTCAAAAGAGCCCTCTTTACTTACCCGGTCATTTTGGGGGTTATTCAAGAGCGAAGCGGAGGGCGAGAGGGGCGATATTGCAGCAAGTCTTTCTTTCGTTTTGCAGAAAGAAAGTAAAGTATTGCTTGTCACAGTTATCTGTAGCTCCGATTGAGAGTCAATTATTATTTGAGGAAAGAAAATGGTTTTGTAATTGTTTTTGAATGTTGATCAGAAGGGTTTGGCTTCATTGGGAATGTATTAGCTCTACATACGCACAAAAAGTCAGGTTAAATGCATCTAACAAAAATCAGAACAGTAATCTTTATGTTTTAGGCATTATGCAATTATTTTGAAATTTTTTTTTAAAAAGTAAGAATTATCCCAAAGTCTAAAAAGGGCCAAACAAAAGTCAAGAAAAAGGTAGAGCTACAGTATGTTGTCCACTTCAATTATAGAAAACTGATTTAATTTTGTCAGAATAATGAAATCCTTTTAGCTGCTAAAACAAGTTTATCGAGAGATACATGAAGCTCCTCAACAAATTAAAATATTTTATGAAGTGCTTAATATTTTGTCACTTTTACTTACCATTTGATTGTTTGTATTTTCTATAAAGTATTACCTAAAAGAAATTCAAAAGCATTTCCTCTTTTTACAAAATGAAAATTTGTTACTGTATTTGAGAAAAAAATATAATCTTGGTACATGTTGTATTTAAATGTTTTATTTTAGGAACGTAAATAGAGATAAATTAATAATATTTCATTTTGCAGGGTTCCATTTAAGGAACAAAATGCAATAAGACGGACCTCATGGATTTTCAAATGACGATCAAAATACAACGAGAATAATAGCCGAGGCTAGGAGTCCCACTTCTAATTTTTCCACACCCCACGACAACGTAAGAGTTTGTCTTAATGAGTATCAGCTCTATTTACATGATGGAACTACTAGTCGTGATTGACACTTTCAATAAAAACACCTGAGGGGCACAATGTGGCGTACACTTTCATTTAGCATATTTTAACATTTATAGCCAGCAGAAAATTCACATTTTTAGCATAATGCAAACACCCCTTGTTTCGTACTCAACTATTTACCACCCAGTAAAATGTTTTTATCATAATTTTTCAGCGTATATAGGAAGGGGTGGTCGAAAGGAAAATATAATTTTAGTTTTGAAAAATACTTACATAAATAAAAATTTAAACTTTATTCTAAGGATTCTTTAAAGTATTATGAATTCTGTATATCCAAAGTAGAATGGATTAAGAGTACGTACATTTCTGCAAGTATATTCTAAAGAAGAAACACCAATTATGAAATCAATAACAGTGCAGTTTCTAAAATCATAGTTGATTTTTTGACGGTATCTATTAGAGAATGCATATGACATAAATACATTGCAACTTTTTAAAGCAAAAAACATATTTCTCATGAATTTTTCTGGCAGTTAAAGCCATTGTGCAAGTGTCTGAAAGTAAAATATCTTCATTTTAGAAAGATGACTTCAAAGTGTTAAACTATTTTTTAGAATAATTCTTTTAACTTTGATATAAGAAAATCTAAATCTTATTATGACATAAATCAAGCATTTTACTTTTTTCTTTTATTTTATATTAATGATTATACCATCATTACTAATTAATTAGTATTTTTGACACCACAAGGTAAAATTAAGTTTGTGCTAACAAGTTTCGCATTTAATAGAATGAAAAATGAATTTATAATAATTTACATATTTCCTCAATGCATTTTAGTAGAAAATCAAAATATAAATAAGTTTTACTTGGATAAAAGGTATTCAATTTTATTTGTTTGTTTACCTTTAATTAAAATGGGAAATAAACGCCTTACCTCTTTTTTTTACGCAATGCTGTTGTAGTACTTGTTTTATATAATAAAATGCTATATCCTCAATGCTTTTAAAAATGTGAAGGGGTGAAATCTATAGATGGAATGCAGCTTAAATTATAGGGAAATGTCTCATTCTTTTTAAAAAATAGGCAAAGTACATACAAGATTTCTTGAACTGAAATCATTAGTAGCAATTACCGTATTCCGAAAAACATGTATCCCTAAGAGAATGTCGTATTTAGGGACTTTCTAAGACACTGGACATCCTAAACACATGGGGACATTTACAGCTATCTTGCTTCTATTGTCCGCCGGTGTACTGATAGCATCAATTATAGTGAGAAAAAAGTCAGCGTAGCTAAAAGTGCATCTCAGTCGTGCTCTCATCAGTAAATTTTTGAAATGCATCTCGTTTCAATAATATGGTGCGTTCAAATTCAAGAGAATCTTCAGATTTTTCGATTATCTCTAGAAGTTCTGGACAGACTTTAATGAAATTTGGCATGTACACAGGGTTGATATAGTGCAAAACAATAAAAATTCAAGAGTTGTAATACACATGCATTATCTTTCGTAACACTATCGGTATCGAAATGCATGAAAAGATTGGTTAATAAGAACAAGAAAATGTGGTTAATAGGGATATGCACTCTTCATGCACATATATAGACTCTTACCCCGTGATTTTTACTAGAGTAAAGAGATTTATGAATTCCTGTGAGGAGTCTAATCCTTGCTCAGTTCAGCCAGCTCGGTTTTGGACCTTGGATAGTTCTCGGAGGTGGATGCGAGTTGCAATTACCCTCTCCAAAGCATCCCAGGCATGCTCTGCCAGGGGAGAGTCTGGAGATTGGGCTGGACAACCCATCTTCAAATATCTTCTTCATTTTACAGAGATTCCTTTAAACCCAGATGGGTTGTGGCCGCGCGCTTTCATCCAATAGGGTCACCCGGTGGCCCGTGTAGAGGAGGTAAACAAGCCGAGACTCACCGCCATAAAATTAATACCTCACTCAAAAGAAGCATGAAGTTGTGTGGGGCCACACGTCAGCATCAAGCCTCCACTTTAGCATACTACTGAATTCAATTTCTCGGACATTGGAGGGCCGGTAGAGTGTCCCTGGTTCTCTGCATTTAAAAGAAAGGCGAGGATCACTGGTTACACTGAACTGATTTTAATCGGTAAAGAGAATTTGATCCATGCTCTAATCTCTATTTCACTTATTGCCATTTCCGATGGACTGTGTCATTTTACCCAGGCTAAGAGGGATGTAAATAATTGGTCTTCTTGCAAACAATCCTCTCTCGTAAAGTCTTCTGGAAACAGTCGCGCATGAAACTAGTTCCTGTGGCCACACACAAAGCACCAGTGAGTTGAGCTGTTATAGCATCCTTGTTATGCCTCGCTATAATGGACAAATAGCAATCTTCTCTACTCATCGGGGCTCCTGGACAACCATCTAGGCTTTCTCTCATCGGATCCGGTATCCTGAAACTGTTTCCATAAATTGAATTCGCTACAAATCTAGATTCGAGACTGGCCTGCTTCTAATCTCACTATTCGCTACCTCATTTCATCATCTGAACATTGGTGGTACTTATTTTTACTGTTCGAATTCTAATTTAATGAATTGCTTCAGAAAACACTAAGAAATTTGGCAAGATGTGCTTGCGAACTAAATGTAGATTCTGGCAAGTGCGTTTATAAATCCTGTTACCTCGACTGGTGCTGCTCCTACGCATGTATACGCTTATATATTCGTCCCAAAAGATATGCATCGTCTTGAAGCAGTATTTTTACATTTCGTTCAAACTTTCCATCAAATTCGAAAAATATGCAAATTCACTTAATTTTGAGCACCAGTGTACACATAAACGCTTTTTCATCATACAGCAGATCTACCCTAATCGTCGTTTTTCATCCTACCTTTTCTTTTCATAGTAGCCATTATGTTATAGGACAAAAAGAACAAATTATGTTTGTTTTGGAATTGCCATATCTATGACTTACATGATGGGGCTACTTTTCCGCCCAGAGCCAAGATAGGCATATACCCCAGGATGCAGGTGGGGGAGGGGTTCAAAAATTTGCAGAGAAAAAAGAAAATTTAAAATTACAACGTAAGTACCACCGGCTGACGAGTTATGATCGAAGCATTTCTGCTTTTAAGAGAGTTAAGACTGAAATGAGGCCTAGCATGGGAAGAAAAGCTTGACAGTTTGTTGTTGCTATGCACTCAAAATAATAAAATAAATATGATAGTAGATACTAGTATTGTGTGTGGGAGTTGTTCTTCAAATAATACTGTAATTCAATTTTGTCTCTTCCTATGATTACTAGCCAAACTCAAAAGGCAAGAAACTTGCTTGATTTAATTTTTGTAAGATTATTAAAATATTAAATGAAAATAATCAAGATGAAAATCCTAGAAAACAAGGGCATGCCTGGCATTACCGAAGCAAAGATCAAGATTTTAAACGGAAAATATCAGAGTTAAACAGCAGTACACCCAGATGCGCTGAAGCAAAGTTCCAGATTAACACAGACAGAATCTCTTGCTTCTGGTTTTCGTCGAGATAGACCGCATGGGTCTGAGCACAGTGAAAAGTACGCTCCGCCTGCACAGGAGGCCGTAATTCACAACAAACGTTACTTTAGATATTGATTACAATGACATGATTTTGCAATGAACAAATCTCGAGGAATATGTTCAGTTCATGCAATAATATGTACTCTATTATTCAATTGAAAACGATTTTATTAACGTACTGTATTAGTTTACAAAAAGGTGGCTGATCCGTGATGCCGTAAGGCAGTGCTTCTCAAACTTTCAATATACGCGATCCAATATTCAATCATCATTTTCATCGCGCCCCCCTCCATACAATAACAATGCATTGCATTCAATAATTCTATACTTTGATACTAAAGCTTCAATACGACTTTAGCCTTTTACGTGCCACCGACGTATTTAAACGTCTTGCTAAGTCAGAGCATTAATTTTCTGGACGCATATATCTTTCAGCAGTACGATCGTTTCTGTGCAGTACTATCCATAAAAGTATTCCGAAGGCTTTGGAATGCAATAAAAGGACCTTGACAGAATTTGCGAAGGATTTACTTATTTCAGATGATTTGCTTATTTATTCCTTTTCTCCTCCTCAAAAAAAAAACACATCAAAATAAGCTCGTCACCATGAAGAAACCTTGCTTGGTATTGGCATTAGGGGCAGATCATTGTAACTTTTAATCAGCAGTTAACAAATTATCTTATAATTTGTACGGTTTATAATTAAGTGTTAATATATATAATAATAACATATGTATGATAAGTGTTAATACAAGCCCATGGGGTCACCGTTTCTTATCAAACTTGTTATTAACTTAATATTGTTAAATTAATAATGAAATACATTGTACTGTACAGATACATTTATAAGTGTATTATATCAGTGTAAATGTGTATTTTATATTACGTCAGAATGTGTTTGTTTTGCTTCCTTTCAGCAAATTAACAATTATTTTAAATAATATATTGTTTTCGACTTTTAAATACTCTCGCGCCCCCCTCAAAGGATTATCACACCCTAGGGAGGCGCGCCCCACAGTTTGAGAAACGCTGCCGTAAGGTAAGAAATGAATAAGAGGGGTCAAACCTTATCCTTTTCTTACAACTGCCGGTTGTCAGTCCAGGACACACGTCAGGTTCATAGGAAGTGGATAACGGAAAGCCTTTCCAAAGAGCAAAAACAAATAAAGGGACAAAGAGTAAGAGATTGGAAAAATCCCTCCCGAACCAAAACTGCCAAGGTAAGAACTGAATGAAGGGGGAGGGGTGCTCTGCAAATAGGGGGCGTAACAATTTGAAGTGTCTAAAGTGCCGGGAGATTACAGCTGTTTTTAACGTCGTGAGTAGGTAACAAACAAAAAATTGTCACAGCTTAATTTTAAAATAAAAGTATATTTATTTGTTTCTCAGGGTTACTACTGATGAAGTAATAAAGTCCAAGTTAGACTGACTGCACCGGCTTGGCATATATCTCACGGGAGTTCAATCCTTTTTCCCGAAGGCACTCGCTCATCTCTTTACTCTATTCAATCCAATTCTCCAACGGCACTGGCGTTCTTCATCCTCCACCGTCCAAGTCTCTTTATTTCAGGGCTCTTCTCAAGTTATCTCCATCCAGGGTTCTCCTCCAAGTTCCCTCCATCCAGGACTCTCTTCTCCTAAATAAAACCCCTTTTAAACGCCAGGGGCGAGTCCACAACACGCCCCTCGTCTCTTCTCATTGGCGGGCCACGAAAGTCTCCTCTCGTCCCCGAGCCACATTCGTGTCCTATTTGTGCGGAACACACACTTACACTCCTGGTAAGTCTGGAATGTAAAGGCGCCAGTAGTCTCGAGAAACATCTGGACACTTTATTCATCACACCCCTTTGTTTCTTAAAGCCATTCTCTTGACATCTGCCAACGTGACGGTGTGCTTCTTGTACAGGCGTCGCCGATTGTCAATGGGTCCGGCTCTCTTTTGACCATTATGACTGCCAGTCTGGGTGTCGGCGCTTGCCCGAGGTCAAACAATAACCAATGACCCCATGGTCAGGTGCACTTGTCACCTTACATCTGGTCGGAGCAACAAAACTTAGCCTGAATAGGAGGGTGGGGTTCACCCCAATCAAGACGTCACACAGCCCTGTAGGAGGGAGTAAACCCTATCTGCCTAACGGTTGGCCAATCCTCATTGTACAAATTATGCAACTGTTCATACTCATTACTCAATTGGCTGTCATTTTACGCGGTTTTATATTTGTTTTTCCTTCCAATATATTGCTTAAGCGAAGCAAAAAAAATCAAATCTTTCTCCACATTTTGATTTGTACTTTAATTTAGTGTCTTCAAAAACAATGTTCCTAAACACCTTTTTCCTCCTAGAATTGCACTGGAATTTTATTTCCGTTTTGCTTCTTTTTATGACAAAACATATGCTATAAGCAAATTTTTACAGCGTACAGAAACTTTTTTTTTTTTATACAGAGAGAGATAAAACAGTTATGAAAAAATTTAGAATGTAAATCAAAAATTGTCTTTTAGTCTCAAGTACAATAATGCAGATGTATCTAGTTTTAACAATCTACCTTTAGGCAATATAGCCAAGGTCATCAATGGCTTACCCTCACCACTCTCGGACGGGGTTTGGAAATTGAACTCTATATTGTCTCACAGCTGATCAATTTTAGTTGCATGTACCAATATACTTAAGGGCGTCCACCACTAGTTACTGTTGGGGGAGCTATGATTACGGTGCACACCTAAAATAAACCCGCTGCCTCAACTGCAGACTGCTTATGACGTCATCTGAAAACATTCTAAATAGCACTCAATACAACATGGAACATATATCAATTGTTGTAATGGTTGCAAATTTTCTCAAAAATTCAGGTGCGGATGAAATAACAATGTTTTTACAAATCTATTTAACCGTATTAAGTCAATCACGATTTTAATTACTCTTTTTTACCTTTAATTTACCAGGAAAAAACATATTTGTCCTGTTATGAAATATTCTTTAATTTTAAAATAAATTCACGAAAAATAACTATAAACACATAAATTTTATATCATATTTATTGCGACGTCAAAATTTCTGTATAAATTATATCAAAATTATTTCAAATACCCATTAATAATTCGCATAAAAATGACTTCCTAAATTTCAAAAACATGAAATTTCATAATGAATTGCTGACATTTATGACTTCTTTCTCTGGAATATGTTACGAATATCAAAAATTTAGTTTATTTGCGATCTATAAATTTATATATAAACTTTCAAAACTTTACTTTATAAAAATTGCAAACATATAATAAACAAACCGAACTCAATAATTTTTTTATTACAAATTCACACACATTCTCGAAATATTAACCAAAAGCTTAATTTTATTCTGATTATTATATAGTTTTTGTTGCATATAAAAGCATTCTTTTCTTTTGAAACAATGCTTGAACAAAACAAAATAGGTCATCATACTAACTTTTCAATTATGGCAAACATTTTCAAGAGAGAAGATAAAAAGGAAAATCTTGATAAATAACATTTAAGTGTAGAAAATAATGATAACACTTTTCTGAACAAATCAGATTTCCAACTTTTATGGACAATTCCCAGAAACAGACTGAGTTAATACGAAATAATATCGTAAAAACAGTAATGATAAAGTATAAAAACGAGTTCTTCAAAAAGGCATAAATATAGCTCAGAAATTAGAATCCTTTGAATACTTCACAGGATAACATGTACTTCGAAACCAATCAGAAAAAAATATGAATCAGTAGAAATGTCACTGCAAAACAAAGATAATCTTTTCATCGATATTTTACAAAGGAGAAATATCATTTTTTGTTAGTTCAATAGTAGCGATTTTCTTTAGATTTATTGAAAATAGTTAAGTTCCACGTGAACTTTCAACAATTATATATTCTTCTCTTTGATTAAAAAAAAGCCGCACTGGTGTTTTTTTTTAACATATTTAGGCTCCTCTTTATAAATAAATAAAAAAATCAGATTATAAAAATGTAATCTAAGTTACACTTTATTCTCTGTTTTCTATTTAAGAATGAAACATCATGCTGCAGAAAATTTTTTTTAATAAACTTAAATACTGATATATATACAAGGTAAAACCGAAAAGTAAGGTGGCCCTAATGTCAAAATAATCACATTAATATGTATTTGCAGATAAATGCTTCACTGTCGTTGAAAGTAGCTCCCGCCGTCTACAATACACTTCTGACAACGTTCATCCAAGCGCTGAAAACCCTTTGAAAAGGTCCTCCTTTGAGACTGTGTTAAGTACCTTTGTAACAGCAGCTTGAATGTCTGATGTGTTTAAAATCGGTGTTTTTTTAGTGCCAATTTCAGTCGGGTAAAAAGTTTGCTGAGGCAAGATCAGGGAAATAAAGAGGGTGAAATAACTACATAACCTGTTGCTGCGCGAGGAACCGTCAAACACACATTGCAGTATGAGGGCAAAATTTCATATTCGTTTTCTGCTCCATTACGCACCTTTACTTACACCTTTTACTTTTAAGTGACCGCACGAACAAACACGAACCAAAAACTTTGCAAATGTGACCAGACCTTTTACATTGCATACCAAAGATCTTAATGTGCACGTGTCAGGTCGTCGGGCTGTTCTGATCTTTGAAAGGAGGGGTGAATCACCTTACTTTTCGGTCTTGCCTTGTATATTAAATTACTAATATAATTATTTTTCAGTAGTACACAAGACAAAGTAATTCACTGCATAGCGTAAGATTTATTAATACTTAGGGACAAAACTCATTACGGAATTACCGTTCGTTTTACCGAAACTGTAGCAGTAGTATCGGAGGTTTAACCATTGCGCATACGTCTGACAATATTATAGTCAGATTGTGTTGTTTTTACATATATTACTGAGAGTTCACAAGATGTTTAAGATGATGATTGTTGATCCCAAAGACTGTGAAGTGTGTTCTGTAATCATTATTTTGAACGCAAAGAATGTTAAGCCAACTGAAATTCATCATCAACTTGTAGAGGTTTATGGTGAACATGTATTCAGTAATGGAATAGTGAGAAAGTGGATTCGATTACATTCAATGATTGGTGTAACAATTTTCATGACGATACATGGAGTGGGCAACCATCTGTAGTCAACGATGGTTTGATTGAAAATGTGAATGAGAGAATTCATGAAAACAAACCGTTCACAATATGATTACTTTTGAACTGGCATATCTATTTCTAAATAGGCCCTGTATCAAAATTCCTTCCGAACCCTTTTTTAGATATGAGCACCCTGTTAGTGGAACTTAAGTTACACGTGTTGGGGTCACTGTAGCTTGGGTAGCCTCCATATTATTGATACGGCGGTAGCTACGCCCCTGGCTTTGTGATCAGTTTCCATAAGCCGCCGTTTAGCAGTGGCACTCTTCACTGGCGCCATCTTTCTTTAACGATGGTATAGACAAGTCGGTTTCCGGTATAACAATTGGTGTGATAGTTAGGAGAGGGGATGCCAGCTGAGGTGTCTTCCACGTCACTTGACCATGGTTCAGAATTACGTGGTCCGTCACCAAAATCCCTCGTGTAGCTAAACAGTGAGACGATAATATTCACTCACTCACGTCCGGTATGACAAATGTCTGAACAATATTGATAACTATATAGAAAGGTAGTTTCGGACATGCTCTTTCATGTAAAAATAAATTTGGTTTTTGTGAAAAAAAGGTTTCTTAGAAGCGAGTTTTTCCAAAGTACGTAGTTTCCGGACACGTCTCGTAGGTTGGTGCGTAGGGGTGACAAAAAAGGGCCCCTTTAAAAAATTTATTTTTTCATAAATTGCTTTCTTAACATGTCTATAATACGGTGGTAAGGTAATTTTTTAAAAATTCGAAGTTATTATAAAGAAACAGATGATAGAAGAGCAGCTGTTCGGAGCGCTAAGTTGATATTATCATTGCTTTAATCGGACGAGTTTTTCTCAAAACTGTGTTTTTCAAACTTTCCTCCACCATATCTCAAGAACGGTTTGACCGAATGACTTCAAATTTATAGGGTAGACTCAGCACATGCACATAAATGAACTACAATGATTTCAAAATTCAGAATATTTCTATTTCTTGTGTAAGAAAAACATAGCTCCCATGAAATTTTCTTTTTCTTCAGAGGTCCCAAAAAATTCCAATTTTTTAAAATTTTCAATTTAGTATAGGTCATTGATGCATTTGCTTATAGATTAAAAACGCCGTCATTTTTTTTAAATTTTAGATAAACCAATAAACCCGAATCGGGGGGAAGTGAACATCCCTTTTTTTGAGGCGGGTGGTTCAGGGCTCTATAACTCAGTTCTATTGATATTTTTGGTAAAAAATTTACATAAAAATCTTAAAAACATATTTAAAAAAATGATAAAAACTTACAGCTCTATCTTTTCCTGGTCATCAAAAAAATTATCCTAAGAATGCTTAAAAAAACAGGCCGTCACATAGGTGAAGCCCTTTAAATGAAAGTATAAAACTCCGTATCTCTTTTTTCAAAAGCTATTTATTTTATCAAAATATGCTCCATTTGCTTCTATATGCTTTTCCCAACGAGATTTTAATACAAAAATGCCTGCCTTATAGAAATTTTGATCTTTAGAATTAATAAAATCTTGTATGTGGATTTTTTCGCGAAAATTGTCTTTTTTTTTCATTTTCGGACTGTTTATCCCTTCAAAACTGTTCTAGATGTTTGAAAAATGAAAGTCGATTGACAAAAGATACGATAAATAAACTAGGTTGATGCAAAATTCCATATTTTAATTCAAGTAATTTTGAACTGGGCTAAATTCATAGGACCTCAAAGTCACATGATATTGGCAACCACGTGTTTCTAGCCAATCAGTTCAAAAACTCATGGGACGTCATATTCATAAATTAAAAGCAATCATATGTTTCCAGCTAATCAGTTCATGGTGCCAACTTTTGCTCTTATAGAAACTTTCTCTTAAAAAGTACATATTTATCAACAGTATAATCTCACATAAGTATACAAACTGCATTTTATTTAAAAGTGCATGAATAAAATAAGATTTATTTTTAATTTTAAATTCTTTTTGGAGAATTTTTTATAACATTTACAATTACAACAAGTACAATTAGTTTAATGTCTGTTTTGAGTTCAATGGAGAACACGTGTCTGTCTTTATCGTGTGAATTATCGTCATGAATTGCGCCAATTGTTTTGTACAACGTATGCAGCTAAACGTTCTCGTAGAGACGAATGGCGATAAACGATTGATGGGAGTTTTATTTTCAGTTTCTCTTATATTTCATCAATGCACTGGCAATATAACAGATATAGTTGAATTCGTTGCCATTGGAAAAGAATTAGGCATGGTGATTAACGATTAACGGGTGTTTAATGTTTAGTTTTTCATGAATTTCATCAATGTGCTGGCAATATATTAGCTATAGTTGGGTTCGTTTCCACTAATGCTTTTTCATTGCATTCGTTTTCACACGTTTTATGCGTTCCACGCGATTCATTTTGTAGGGAAAAATCACCAGACCGAAATTTTTCCAACTAACGCTGCACTTTTCGATAATTCACGATTTTCTCCCCAATGTCTACTTTATATTGTGCGCAACGTTTGCAGACTTATTGCCAAATTTATACTCATATAAAAAATTACACGAATATCTGTTGAATTCATATCCTTGCGAAATTTGAAACAAATAACAAAGTGGAACACTCGAGAAATTCTTCTTTGTTGAAATGAGACTCTGGCAATGGATAGCACGGCTATAAACGAGGTAATGCCATAAACCAGGGATGGGCTTTAAGTCGATTGCAATCGACCAGTGGACCACCAAGATATTTTTGTGGGATTGCCTTTACTAAGATCTAAGACTCGCATACTAAAAAAAACATATTCATGGCAGAACGACGCCAGCTAGACAGGAGAATCAATTTTTCACAGACGATACGACTGTATTTACTTGCAAATGATGCGATAGATGTACCCACATGTACCCTCATTGGAAACAAACGATGACGCTTCATTGCCACTATAGATGAAAAAAGCGATCACTGCGATTACAGTCGTAGAAATGAGTTTTTCCTCACATACCTACTGAAGTGGAGAATAAACGCTGATGATCAGCTGTTCCCGCGATAGCATGGGCTTGGCTACTACAACATCACCCCACACTGGGTAACTTCTAGATTGAGTTCTCATGCTGACGTGACATACTCAATACCTCGGGACCTAGCAGCGAACATATGATTACATACATCGGTTTCAGATTAATTGGTTCACGTATGTTCTCTGCTCGATGCATTAAATTCGTCCACGTTCCATGGTTTAGCAAACGCACATAGTCCTTCACGTATTCAATTTTACAACTTTGTGTTACCTGTGTCTTTATAGAAAAATAGTAATCTGTGATTTTGTGTGCAATTTTAATACAGAATGATGACACCTACGCCACTTGGTAGCCCGCAACATCCTAAGAACATTAGAAGCAGCCCGTATCCTGAAAATCCACCCACCTTTGCCATAAACAAAAGCAACTAATGTTCACAAAGAGAGATAATTTGCCATTTCATATGCACCAACCTAATATAATTTCCTTTCCCCCAAAAAACTCTACTTTACAGAGCAGCGAGGGCAAACTTTCGATAGACGCCTCCCCCCCTCCTCCCTTTTATATATCAGCTTGACATCGCGGACCCCACAGTTTTGAACACCCTCCCTGATTCCTATGTGGCTGAGTGATTTAAATTGCAATCGTTGTCTCTGTTAATTCATTTCGTAATCTTTGCACATGTGTTTCTACTATTTTTTAAGGTATCCGACTACGTTCGGAACCATGATTTTAAAAAAGCACATAAATGGATAATTTTCATGATATTTAGTGTCACTTAGATTAGAATACATACATAAAATTATTTTAAGGACATTATGATAAAAAAATTATTTAAATGCAATATTTTGGCAAAAAGTTAACTTCGAATAACCTATTTTCAAAATGTTCTCCTTTTATGAAAAATGCTTCTATAATAATAATATTTTGTGTGTGTGTGTGCTTACATAAAGTAAGACTTCTCCAGAGAGTCTAAACTAGGATTTTTGAAAAATTCACATTATTTTCAGAGTTACTACCAATTGAAATAATTGTCGGCGTTTTATTCTGAAAAATTCTCCCCTCTGTTGTACTAAAATATGGATAAATTCACTTCTAAGTTATATATTTCAAAAGTCCTAGTTCAAACTCTGTACAGAGGTCTGAGCTATATACAGACAGAATATTATTATTATAGAAAGATTTTTCATAAAAGGAGAATGTTTTGAAAATGGGTTACTCTTTATCAATTTATTGTCAAAATATTGTATTTAAATAATTTTTTATTGGAATAATATTCTTAAAACAATTTCATACACGTATTCTAATCTAAGTGACACTAAATATCATAAATATTATCCATTTATGCACTTTTTCAAAATCACGGTTCCAAACGTAGTCGAATACCTTAAAATACTTATTTGTAGTAATGGCTATATGTAGTTGTAAACAATAAAAATACCGAATTAATATTCTTAATCGAAATATATGTTCTAGTAGTTTTTCATTGGGGGCAATTTAGTGATCTAGCCTAGGATGGAACATCTTTAAATTTTTCCGCAAGGCCTTTCAGAGTCTGTAAAGGAGTGAAATCATAACATTAAAGGACACCCCTTCGTAGACCCACTAAAAAGACGCCGGGGACCCTCAGGGTCTGGGACCACAGTTTAAGAACCACTGTAATGGAGTAAAATATTTCGCTCGTAAGGTAATACCAATTATTATTTACATAGTTTTTTCTCAAAAACTGTTTCTCATTCTGTAAGAAGTGCACAATGAAATGAAAAAAAAACTGCCATTACAAAACATATACATAATAGTTGAATTCCCAAGTAATCAGAATGGGTTTTTTTTTATACATAGAAAAAGATTGAAGTAATCTGCTTATCAACCTAATATTACATAAAATACAGCATAATTGAATAAATTTATTTTACAGTTACTTAATTTGAATCTTAAGTATATGATGGCGAACATTTGGTATTAAATTTTTTTCAACATCTTGAAAAACTAAAATTGGATTTCTTTAAAATTATATTTAGATAATAAGGGAAAAAAAGGAAACGCCAAATGTGAACAAAATTATGAAACTCAAAAAACAATAAGTGATATTCAAATCTAATCCAATGTATGTGCTTAAAAAATAGCGATATTTACAAAAAAAGTTAAAATATGAATAAAATATAATAGTAAATATGCAATAAGAACTAAGAAGCATATAGGAAGAAAATATTACCAAATACAATAAAGAAACGAAAGCTTGACATCTTTGGGAAATGGAACTCGAAACGTTCCTCCATTCCATATCGAAATGTATTTGGGCCTTGAAGTGGAAAGGCCTGGATTGAGAAGGAGCTTCCTGATTAGTGGACTGGAAGGAGCAAGGGGGTGTGGTTACGGTGACTGCTTCGGAGACATCCGATGTGATGGAAATTTTTTTTTCAGAGTAAGCGGACGAGAGACTCGTCTGCTATTGGTCGAAAAGAATTAGTGAGTTAACACTCTATTCACTGCCTTGAAGTTATGGAGCAGAAACTGATAGGAAAAAAAGTGCTTGCCTGTGTGGATTGAAGATTGAGAATAATTTAAAATTAAGAAAGGAAACATGTGAAAGTAAAATGAAAAATTAGAAAATGGTCATTCGCTACGAGGGGAATGACGCAATTAATTACAAGGGGGGATTATACGAGTCTAAAAGGATTCTTCTGGGCCTCTTAGTATTGACATTTTGATTGTAGTTTTAAGATTTAAGACATTCAAGTTCTTAGAATTTTACCAAATACAATAGCAAGTAACGTGATATTTATAGCAAATCAAAAAGAAAAATTTAGTGGTATAAGGAAAAATTTCGTCTTAGTCTCAAAAGTGAATAAAATACAAATGAGGTTTTTTTTTTATGGCGGATGGTGATTTCTACACACTTTGTCATCTCAAACAAAAAAAATTATTTAAATTTTAAATAATCATTTAGCATTCTTTTATTCTTCATATATTCGTTTGAATGTTAAAAAATTACAAAGTACCTACCGAAGTTTCAAACGAAACTTTTAAAAAAATTTTAACAAATGAAAAGGTGAAAACTATCGAAATTTGGTACAAATTGAGCTCTCAACTGTATCTCAACTTATCGAGGTGTCGAGTATGAAAATAAACCAAGGAACTTAAAGACGCCAGTGAAAAAATGGGCAATGTACCTCATAATCATCGACCGAGAACTAGAGTTCTAACTTAATTGAAAATTCAATAAATTAATAACTTTATTCGCGTGACAACAAATTAAGAGCATTCAACAATATTAGTGATAAAATGGACATAAGTCACGCAAGTGTGCAATTCATTATTCGGAAAAAATGCTGATTTCTCAAAATTATATCAAAGGGTCTCGAATTTTATTCACAGTCAAGAAATCGTTACTGGAGCTGTCGAGTAGTGGACAGTGCAGAAGAGCTGTGTTGCACGTTAAATCTGTCGAGGCTCAAAAATCCTCACGTGAACGTTGTGTTTAAATCTGGAGAGTGGCTACGAGAGCTCATTTTACTGAGGTTCTAATGCATGGTCCGTTGCCAACAGCCCTTATGGAACTTCAAAGTATGATGTTAATAAATAAATAAAATGAATACTCGTACATTGAAAGTCAATCATAGTGGTCAAGGTAACGAACTCCTAGCCGGCGTGTCATGAGTTCAGCCTAGTATTGTTGAAGACCCACCGTGTAGGGGTACGATGCACATTAAATCTGTCGAGAGCTTAAACGTCCTCCCGTTAGTATGGTGTGAAGTTAGATGAGGGAGGTGCCAGCTCAGGTGTCGTCTTCGTTACTTGACCATGGTTCAAAATTACGAGATCCGTCGCCAAAAGCCCTCGAGTAGCTGTGGATAGAGTGACGTTAATATCCAATCACTCACTCACTGAAAGTCAATCAAATGTTGGTAAGATCAAAAACTTGCCATTTGAGAACTTTTGGAGAAATGAAAGCAGTCAATTGAAACAAAAAATATTCCATTGCAATCTGCAATGACCACCATTTCCAGGGCATTACAAAACTTCACTCATCTTTAAGGGCAAAAAAAAAGAAACTTCACAGGACAATACTGGAGTACCCTCCTCAGGGCTGGTTCTAGTAATTTTGCCGCCCCTGACAAAAATGGAAAATGCCGCCCCTCTCCCTTCTCTCTCTATATATATATTATTTTAAGTCTTAAGAAATTCAAAATAATTCGAAATTAAGAACATAATTATTTGTTATTTTTTCAAACCTGTGAAATGTAGGAGAAGGAATCGTCCATTTAACCAGGCCAATTTATTTGAAAAACATTCTACTAATAGTGGGGATCACAAGCGTTTGTTTTAACTTATAGTAACTACACTCATGACTAAAATAAAACGTGTGCTGTGGCTCTCTATCTACCTAAACCTCTTATTACCCTTATTCCTTTATGGATAGCTTACACCGAACATCGTAAGGGTGAAAGGAATGTCCAATGTGACCTCACTCCGGGATGGGGAGAAATTACTAGTGAAAGATGTGCAAACATATTAAATTTCATGCTTTAACATATACTTCCGCCTCGAACCCTTCAAGTTTCAACAGGAAAGAAAACTGTCATTAAATATATAGAGTACAAAATAAAAGAATAAAAAACGTTAAATGCAATACCAAATTCACATCCAATAAAATTCTCAGAAAAAATATATCCAATTTTTTGTAACAAAAAGTATTTTTCAAATTCGATCCAAATGCGGCCCCGGGCAAGGGTCTGGTTTGTTCGGCCCTAGAGCCGCCCCTGCTCTCCTTATAGTTCAAATTTAGCACCTTTAGACTACCATTTGCTTCCACCCTCCCGTTTTGAGCCGCCTCCGTGGAAGATACGAGCGTTCCTGAGGCGGCGATTGGTTTAAAGCCAGGGTAGGCATTGTCGATCGCGATCGACAGGTAGACCTCCAAGACATTTTGGGCTGACCGCCTTCCCATAAAACGTTAGACGCGCATACTAAAAGAAACACAGGTGGCTACCAAGATAATGGAAACACCCATGAATAAAACTGCAACCCAAATTTGAGAGACGTTTTTAAGAATTTACTAGACTAGAATAACAAAAGTGTGTGTTGCATTCATGGGTTATCCATTTGGAAATGTTGATGTGAAAAATTTAATTAAAAATATGTTCTCTTTATCTCTCGAGGGAAACGAAGCTTTTCTCCTTCAAAAGAACGTAATTTGTAAGGAATAACTTTTGGAATCTAATAGACGAAGTAAAGTACCCCAATTTTAAAAAAACTGCAATTCATTTAACATCGTTCTTTCGCTCTACCCATCTGTGTGAATCTACATTTTCAATGAAGAATATATTTAAGACAACATATCACTCCCATTTCACAGACGACCACTTAGAATCCAGTGCAAGATTAACAGTTATGTCAGTGCTTCTCAAACTTTCAATACTGGCGCCCCCCTTTTCAATCATGATTTTTATCGCGCCCCCCTTATACAATAATAATGTATTGAATACAATAATAATGCACTTTGACGCTAAAGCTACAAAACGATCTTAATTTTATAAACCGTACAAATTAGTAAGATAAGTATATTAAATTTTATATATGTAACTTTTTTAAGTAATTTATATTTTAATTTTTTTCTCGAATTTTTAAATTGGAACAGATTGTAAAATGCGGTGGCTGCTTTCAAGACAAAATATAGATCTCAGCCAAATATAGAAAATGTACTCAGAGTGTCAATTTCTAATCGTAAACCTTTCTTTGAAAAACTTTCCTCTGCAAGACAAGCCCATGGAAGTCGCTAATACTTATTAAACTTGCTCTTAATTTAGTATTAGTAAATTAGTTATATAAAATACCTTGTGCAGCACTGATACATTAAAATTATACTGTCTGAAGTACCCGCTCTTCGAACGAGTTTATTTTTTAAAAAACTAAAACATTCTTGATAAATAGCTGAATTGTCAGAATAGTAAACCCAAATGCGTGACAATGTTTACGAAAATGTAAAATGATATTTTAAAATGAAAAAAAAAAAATGCTCATATTATAATTTGTTCTAAGCCTCGCGGAATTAGCATTTAGAGTAAATGTTAAACAATGAAAAATAGTATAAAATTCCAATGAAGAATAATAGTGTTATTTTTAATATTTAAAGTGAGAAGACTTCAAAATGTCTTATCCCGGGGCAGACACACACTCGATACTAGGGTTAATGGTCACGCGGGGTGACTGAGTCACCCCAATCTTTTTTTTTATAATTATTTTATTGTCCATGATACAAATCGTGATTCCAGTGAATAATTTAACTAAGAGAAAGTAAACTTACCTACTTTCAAGAACTTTTCAATTTTTCTTTGGTAACAAACAGTTTTGCCAGAATTAACGATTTTGTGATTTGTGTGTCCCGCGCGACCACTTCCGGGTTAAAAGTGTATTAATTATGACCATATTTATGTTACTGCTAAAAGAATTGTGTAAAACGTTTTTCATTATGCTTTATATGTTTGAGAATACTCATAAAAATGAGTCTTTGCCAAGTAATCCTTCAAAGTGCTCTCCGTGGTTTTCCAAATATCATAAAACTCTTTTGCACGGAAAAAAGCGCAACAGAGAAATACACTACTTACAACTTCCCTAAATGAGAAACAAACACATAAGAGAGGGGTCATAACTAAATGTACCAATAACATAGAAGGTCAAACAGATTATCAGCAAAAACAGATTACTGCTATAATGTGCAGTATTTCAAAAATAATCACAGTGATGAATTTTTTATGTTCCTAAATTTTTTCGATTCTGGGTTTGGGATTTATTTTTTCTCTGAAAGAGTAGTAAAAATCAATCATTATGAGATTACAGCAAATCAAATAAAAGTTTTTTATTTGGTTTTTTGGATCAAAGATAGCTAATTAGGAATTGAAGAAGTTTTTATTTTTGAGAGAGAGAGATGACTTATATATATATATCGCCTATAAATTATATCAGAGTAAAAGGGCATTTTTTATTATGTCTGAAAGTATTTTGTTTTAATTCATTCCAGTAAATTAATTATTTTTTAAATCTTTTATTTTCGATATGCTCGCGCCCCCCTCGTAAGGGTATCACGCCCCCCAGGGCGCGCCCCACAGTTTGAGAAACACTGAGTTATGTAATTATATGCCGAGGTATTCAAGATTGGGGTGGATAATATGAAGACTAAGTTTTCTACTGACACTATAGCTACCAGAAATAATTTTAAGTGAAAATTATTTATTTTTTGATGTATTGTGAATTGTTTGAAAATGCATCATTTGTGATATTATTAAATTTATGGGTAAAATTATTATGTTTGTATCTTGCGTTTTACTTAAAACGTAGTTTTAAAAGAGTAAGTGTTTTCTACTGTAGTTATGTTGGTAAATACAAATATTCTGTATTTATTATTGTTATAATACAAATATTGCTGAGCAATTTTTTTCTCATCTCACACCTACGTCACAAGATGGACCGCAACACCTTGAAAAAATTAAAAGTAGACCGTGCCATGTAAAGGTCTGCCCACCCCTGGTTTAAAAGATATCGTTCCAAGGATCCCTCAATAAAATTGCTAAGAGATTTTCCCCAAATTTAGAAAATGAAATAATGTTCGCTAAATAAGCATAATACACGTCCAATTTATTTTTATAATTCAGGATTTTAAAAAAAATATGTTTAAAAAAATGTAAAGATCTTAATCTGGTGGAAGTTTTGGTATAAAAAGTACTTCAGAAAATATCCTTTAAGAAGTTTCGTTTATATTTGTTACACCCTCATAGCAAATCTTTAGTATATCATTTCAACTAGTTATTAAAAAAAATGTCAAACAGAAATTTTAAATATGTAATGAATTCTAGCCTACAATTCAAACAAAGCTCTACCAGGCCTCAAGAGTCTTAGTTTATCTCTTGATAATTTTCGAATTAAAATGGATACTGAATTCTTGGAATGAATGGAGAAAGTTTTCCCGAATGAAATAAAGCACAGATGCATTTAATATGAATTAATTTTACTCACAGAAATATTCTGAATCTTACATTTATTTTTAACTGGTGCTACATCATAACTTAAATTTTAACATCACTTCTATCTTCGAATTCTCGTTTGTATATTTGAAAAAAAAAGTTATATGTTGCCCTTTGTTAGAAAGACATTTTTTCATTGTTATATTTTAAGAAATAATCAGAAAATAAAAACAGGAAATTGGATTAAAACCAATTACAAATAAATGCGATGCAATTCTAAATTAGAGCTGCTTTGATTCTTCATATTTTGACTGGTTACATATGTTCGAATTAAAGGCATATTATGATAGAAAATATATACTCGTAAACATATTAACCCTTTCGTGGCCCTTAGAAAGATTACTTAACATCTACATGATCTTATAGAATACACCTGTAGGAAGCGCAAAATCCATTATAATATATTGACTAATTCAATCTACAGTTTTGTGCTACTGAACATAATCCAGTGATTATGACAAATATAAATCTGACGAAATAAGATGGTCCTAAAGAAGAAGTACCTTCTCCAAAAGCTGTTGCTGTGCATAACAATGTAATGGAAGAAGTTGATCACTTCGATCAAAGAAAAGAAAGATACCAAATAAGAAGATCTGTAAAGTGATGGCGTCATATCTTTTATTTCCTTATTGACCTTGCCATCATAAATAGCTTCATATTGTGGCAAGTGAACAAAAGCAACAGAAGTTTAGACCAGCTAACATTCCGTATAGCATTAGCTCGTCAGCTAATAGACGAATATTCCTCAAGAAAAGGAAAGGACGTCCTGCTAACTTCCAAGCAAAGTAGTGTGTAGTTCCGAATGATGTGCGCTTAGCCACTGTGGGAAATCATATGCCAAAGATGGTTTTCAATAATAGAAGATGAAGGAAACGTCGCAGAAAGGAACAAGAAAAGAGGACCCCCTACATGTGAGCTGAATGTGATGTCCCCTTGTGCATTACAACATACTTCTCATATTTCCATGGCAAATAATCACCAATAAATTTAGTTTTCTTTATGATGGTGCATAGTTCCTTGGGAAAGTATTTTTCCCGCTCCTAAAATTTAAATGTTAACATAAAATTTGGCAAAATAAAATACGCAGGGTGTCCAGGCTTAAAGTATCCAAAAGTAATGTCTTATTATTACGGAACAATCCATCAGAATGTAATAAACTATTAATTCGTGGATTAAAAATCTCTCCGTGAATTTTTGAATCTAGTCCGATCGACCGCACGTGCACTCATTATTCGGCAACCGCAGATGATAAACTTGTTTCACTGACTTCATTAGTAAAGATGTGGACGCCACAGCCAAAGGTGCAGTGCGTACTTTGGTTAAATCAGTCACGCGCGTACAACGACATGTTCGAACAGAATGAAATGTTGTTATTGCTTGCCTAATAGACTTATCAGGACTCCTTCAAAATGAATCCTCACAAGATCAACAGAGATTTCTATCATGAAAACTTAAGGATACTTGCCAGTTTGAGATATCAAGGTTCCCGTCTTTTTTAGTTTTTTCTCATTGGTGGATAGATTTTCATATTGGAGGATCAACATTCCATTCTGATCGAACACGTCGCTGTACACACTTGACTGGTTTAAGCCCCTTAACCAAAGTACGCACTGCACCTTTGGCTGTGGCCTCTCCACAACTTTGCTAATGAAGTCAGTGTAACAAGTTTATCGTCAGCAATTGCCGAATCATGCGCACACGTGCGACCGATCGGATTTGACCCAAAAATTCTTGGCGGGATTTCCAATCCACGGATGAACAGTTTATTACATTCTGATTTATAGTTCCGTAATAATAAGCCATAACTTTTGGATACTTTAAGCACGGACCTTATTTCCTTAAATGCCATTGTTAATTGATAATAAAACATAAAATCCACGAGAAATTCAAAGGAGATATAAATGGCTCATGAAAGGGGTAATATAACTGGAATCCCAGTTAAGATTCCACTGAACTGGATTCCAGTACATAGGTACTCGCTAAACCATCGGTGAGATCCCGTGTGACATTTTCCGCATCCTGTTCGTCTAATAAATTTGTCAGTTTAGTTATAACGAAAGTCTTGAAATGTCTCAGTTTCGATGAGTTCAACTTCGACATGTCGGGCAGAAGGCTTCTTAAAAAAAGTTCGTTGGCATCTTCACAAACACTTTTGGTCTCGGATGCCTGGATTATAATATTTTCGGACGGTGATGAATAACGATCACTTTTTATTCGTTTACTGGGCACCAAATGGGTCGTTCCATCATTGTAAATGATTAAGTGGTGTTTGATAGGAGATGAGATCGTTTCGGTTGGAATGACATCGCATTCTGCTTCGGTATTATCACTGTCCTGTCCCTGAAGTGATTCATGCTTCAGAGAAGAGCTTTCGAACCCTGATTGGTCAGCTTTTCTGGAACAGGAAAAAAGTTCAGTTTAAAAAATATCCCCCAAGATGCAATGAATTTTAAAATGAATTACAATAAACGTTAGTAATTCTTTGAATCATTTCATTATGGTTGGAATGTAGTCTTACAGTGGATCCCAAGTCATGTTGGGATCCCTGGCAATGAGAAAGCCTACCAAAAAGCCAAGCAGGGAGCCGAGTCGTCTCAACTGAAAGACCACTTGACTCTCAGAAGAGCGAAGAGCATTAGTTCCAAATTCATTGACGAAAAAACCGGGTGGTTATAATTAAAGTTACACTATTCAGAGACCTGTATAACCTGTTCTGCTTATCGGACTTTGATGAAACTTGGAATATACGCATTATGGACGAAAGATTTCTGCTATAATAAAAAAACATAGAACAAATTTTGACCACCAGGTGGCTTTCATCGAATTTTCCTTATGCAAACCCGTAAAACCTCTGCATAAGCTTGCAGTCATAGCCAGAAAATCATTCAGCGCGCGTTTGTCACCGTTAATCATTCCAGCTTTACAGGAACAACAGCGTTTGCAAACCACTATCTTTATACAAGATGGAGCAACCCCTCACATTGGACGCCAAGTCGAAGCACTGCTTAGTGCTAACTATCTGGATATCACTGCTTAGCGCGACTATCCATATATTTTCCGGATGCATGGCCTTCTCGCTCACCTGACTTAAATCCCTGTGATTTCTGGTTGTTGGGATTTCTAAAAGACCGTGTTTGTTGAGGAGAAATTAGGATTTTACCTGATCTGTGTGAAAGCTAGCATAATACGTCATGTGACTGAAATCCCTCGTGGGTTTTTTCGCTCTACCATTCAAAACGCTATAATGCGCTTTCAACACGTTATTGAAGTCAATGAAGCACATATTGAGCATATTCTGTAATTAAATAAATTTTAATGATTCTAACATATTTTTTGTCCTTTTGGCACCACATTTCCTTCTAGTCGTCAAAATTTGAACTATTTATTATTATTATTACTATTATTGCAGAAACCTTTTCCCCATGATCCATATCACATATATTCCAAGTTTCATCAAAATCCGATAAGCAGATCGGGTTCTACAGGCTTCTAAATAGTGTAACTTTAATTATAACACCCGGTACTACCGTGATCCAAAAAACCAAGAGCCTTGGAAAGCCATGGGAAACTCTGGTTACTGTGGGTCCAATCCCGAGGCACCTGGAGAGAGCCCAAGCTGTTGCCCACTTTCGCCCCCACACATGACTTGGCATGACAGCTCCATTGGCTTGGCCTGGCTTCTGACAAGGTCTGCCTGCTCTGCGGCCATGCCAGAATGGAGGGCGACCACCTGCTCAAAATGCAATGAACTAGATGAATATCCGGCTGACGACATCGTCAGTCGGCACTTTGAGGCTCAGCGTCAAATGGTCAAGAAGCCAAGCATGGACGTTCGATAAATAAAAAAAAAAAATTACTATAAAACTAACCCTTACTCGTCCGCCTTCGCTGCGTATATTTCATGATGTATTACTATGCACTCTTTTTCGGTAATAGATATCTCAGTTCTAGCATTTAGCCTTCAATATAGTATTAAAAAACATTCGTATAGCCCTAACCTCCTGATTTGATAAGGTTAGGATTTGAATTTTTAAAACGGAATTATAAATATCTTATATTATGACCCCGTAACTCCCCTAGAGTTGATTACCACAAAACCCGTTCTTAGTGGATCTCTGAGGCCGCGGTAGCTGAGTGGTCAAGATATCGGACCATGGCTTGCCTTGTCACGAGTTCGAGCCCAGTACCGCTAAAGACCTGCGTGTAGGGGAGCGATGCACGTTAAATCTGTCGAGAGTTCAAATGTCCTCCCATTGGTGTGGTGGGGTAGTTAGGAGAGGGGGTGCCAGCTCAGGTGTCACTTAACCTCCACGTCACTTGACCTTGGTTCATAACTACGTGGTCCGTCGCCAAAAGCTCTCGTGTAGCTGAACAGTGCGATGTTAATAACCACTCACTCACTCACTTAGTTAATCTCTACAAAACAAAAGATATATATTCTTATCAAATGTCATGTCTGTTGGTCTAATAATTTAATAACGGGAATTTTTTATCAAAAACTTCTTGGAAGTCAGTTTCCATAAAACTCGTTCTTAGTGGATCTCTACTCAGCAAAAGAGACGTTGCCGAATTTCAAGTATGTAAGTGTACTTGTGTTCCAAAGATTTCGTGATAAGTGAGTCGCTTTTTTCCTGTGTGTGTGGGGGTAATAAAAATTGCTATTGCAGTTTTTGTTCAAGTGATAGTTGACAACCCTTAAGAATATTGTTTCTGAGTAATTGTGCACATTTCTTGTGCACAAAAATTCTTGTAGAGTTCTTATATATTTATTTTGGTTGAGTTCTACGAAAATGTTTCAGTTTACCCACAGGCTCACAAAATCAAACTAAGCCTTCAATCATTTCTTGCTCATTAAACGTGCTAGGTGTGTTAAAAAAATACGTTCTTTATCCATAAAAAAATAATCGAAATAACAATTCTACGCTAATTTCCTTCAAAAGAGTTCTCCTGGGTTACACTTTCCCAGGGATTTTTTTCCCTGTCGGTAACAGCATTGTAATTCCCTGAAGATGGTGATCAGCTGGTTTATTACATTACGCATGCTGACTTCTCTACACTGAAAATTAGTCTTTTTTGGTGATTTTTAATCCTTGAATAACTCAAAAGAAAAATTATTGCATGCAGTAGTGTTTTTAAGTGCTTTTGTCATTTTGTTCAAAAGGAAAATCCGACAACTCCCACTTTCTCACACATCGGCAGTCAATAGATGACAAACACCTTCAATAGCAGAAAAAAATTCAAGCATTAGGATTAATGTGTATCAAACTACACTGTCCTAGATTCATTTGCTTACTCACATGAGATTATGAACTGAAACCTTTTGAATACACATCGTACTTACAAAACTCTGGGGAAAAAGTTAGTTCTTACCGGTGGTGCACACAGGGATTCAAGGGGGCCCATTCTCGAATGTCCACCATTCTCGTATTATGCCGCAATACGCCACCAAACATATTCTTTTAATTTTGCCGATTGTTGACAAGAGAAACAGTGAAAAAATAAATTATTGAAAGAATAATTAGATTTAATTATAAATTTTACGTATTATGTACATAATATCATTATCAATCAAAAAAATCAAGGGTGTTGGGAGGGGGGTCTGGACCTGTGTGTGCCACTGGTTCTTACTAATGCAAAAAAATTTTAAATCTTCATTTGTTACTAAAATGTATGCAATGAATATTATAAAAATTTACGCTAATTTTGATATTATATACAACTGATGTATACAAACACGTATTAATTATAAAATTTTAATAACACAAATAATTATAGACATTAACTATAAATATTAAATTAGTTCTTCATCCAACAAATGCAATTAAATTAGAAATATTTTTACATAAATTATATATATTTTAAATGTGTTATCACATAAATTAAAAAATTCTCAAAACAATCTTCTGACTATTTGAATCTTGTCACAGAAGAACATTTACTTTCTTTTCCTTAAATAGGTCTTAATGAAGAGCATGGCGCTATACAGATGCCATTGCCTGCCGGACCTCCTGTTGCCGGACTGCATTTCTTTCATCACTCGATTGAAACAACATCGCAGGACATGCCATTTGTTGCGCAGGTCATACACTAAAGGACACAAAAGATAGTTAAGTCCGCTTCGAACACAAGAGCAAAAATCACAAATTTATGTATAAGAAATCTGGACATTTGAAGAAAGAATAATATACTTTTATTACCAAAAGGTGATTAAATGAAAGTAATCGGCACATATAGGACCCATTTAACTGCAATACATTTTTGACATAAATTAATCTCTGAAAACTGAAATAAAATATTAAAAAAAATGAAATATAAACATATAAAAAATATATATAAGAGTTGCCCAAATGAAAAGATGATGAGTAAATAAAAGTAATCGGTACATATAGGACCCATTTAACTGCAATACATTTTTGTCATAAATTAATCTCTGAAAACTGATTTATATGCAGAAATGTGGTAAAATAAAATATAAACATATAAAAATATATATATAAGAGTTGCCCAAATGAAAAGATGATGAGTAAATAAAAGTAATCGGTACATATAGGACCCATTTAACTGCAATACATTTTTTGCCATAAATTAATCTCTGAAAACTGATTTATATGCAGAAAAATGTGGTATAAAATAAAATATTAACATATAAAAAATATATATGAGTTGCCCAAATGAAAAGATGATGAGTAAATAAAAGTAATCGGTACATATAGGACCCATTTAACTGCAATACATTTTTTTGTCATAAATTAATCTCTGAAAACTGAATTATATGTAGAAAAGTGGTAAAATAAAATATAAATATATTAAAAAAATATAAAAGAGTTGCCCAAAGGAAAAAATATATAAATAAAAGAAGGGCATATAGACCCCTTTAACTTAAAAATTTTTTTTGTCAGTTAACCAA
>BMAV01004852.1:0-123549 GCA_019973955.1 Trichonephila inaurata madagascariensis
GCATCAAATATTTCTACTTTGTGAATTTTTAAATGTTTTTCATTTAATTTTTCAAAAATATTTCCTATCGTGTAATTTGAAGTGACAGATTAGGTTCGGAATAGAGATTTTGTGAAATCGTATATACCTTTGGGTATAATGTATTTTTTAAAAAAAAAAAATAAGAAAAAAAAATTAGGGGTGGGTTATATGGGGGAAAAAGTGAAGCTTAAAAAATAAAAGGAGGTGCATAAAAACTTAGTCTTCTACAAAGATGGAAAACTGTTTATTACAAAAAAATGTCATATTTTTTTATGAACTTTAAAAAAAAAAAAAAAAAAGGGGGTTGTTTTTCAAAAATACTTTTTTTTCAAAATCCTGGGGGCCTTGAACAAAGGGCCCTTTAAAAAATAATAACATTGCTCATTTCATTGGCCCTTTCAAAAAGGGGGTTATACGGCGAATATTTTCTAAAATTAAAAATTCAGCTTGAAATTTATGGGGCGCTATACCCCGGGATTTCAGGAAAAATGAATATTTCTTTAATATATTCAGTATCGTTGAGTTACAATATATATATTTTTTTTTTAAAATTTATTATACAAAAAAGGTTTTATCGAATTTTTAAAAAAAATGAAGAAAAATAACATTTTTTTAAAAAAACATTCTCCTTTTAAAAATTTTTAATAATAATAAAATATAAAGTAATTAAGATTTTTGAAATATACAATTTAGAAGTGGATTTTTCCATATATTAGAGAAGAGAAATTTTAGCAAAAAGTCATGAGAGTTTCGATCGATCGAAACTCTGAAAATCATGTGAATTTTTCCAAAATCTCAGTTCAGGCTCAATTGAGAAGTCTTAGCTATGTATAAACAAAACAATATTTTTATAAAATCATGGAGAAATGTTTTGAAAATACGTCCTTCTTTCTTCTTTTTTTACCAAAAAAGAAAAGAACTACATTTAAATAAATTTTTCTCTTGTAATAATATTCTTAAAAGAATTTTTTTGCATATTCTAATTCAGGTGACACTAGATATCCAAAAGTAACTAATTTATATGCTTTTGTAAAATCACAATTCCGAACGTAGCCGGTCATCTTAAGGCTCACGAAGACGATACACCCATTCATTCTATCTCAAATAAAAAAATTTTAAATTTTTTTTAAAATATGACCATATCCCTTAAAAATTTGGGAAGTAAAAATTTCCATCATTCTATCATCATTGTTTATCATAAGTTCATCAAATATATCCAAGCATGTTACTTTGGTTGTAACATGTTAGAATATGGGATGTATTACGTCAATAAACCAATAAAAAAAATTTAACATATTTCAAAGCATGTAACTTTGGGGATATAAATTTAGATTTGTAAGATGTTTGGACATATTTCAAATATTTCTTATTCTGTAATCTAAGATTCGTAAAACTAATACACGCCTTTTGATTGCAGTTAAAAATTCTTAGGATTCTAGAGGGAGCTTTTTCATTAGAATGAACTATTTATCCTCCGTAGAAAACTCAAAGCGTATTTAAAATAGCTAAAGATACATTTTTGGGAGTTTTTCTTAAGAATATTTTTTTTTTAAAATAATAATTAGGGAAAGGATAGTTGAAACAAAAGAAAAACTTGTTCTCGATCTAAAAATGAATCCTTAGATTAGTTTTGAACGTCAGAGAGTAAACACCCTTCTTACACAAGCTCAAGGTAAAGTGAATACATTAACGTAAACTAATATTTGATATTTATTTATATTTGGTTATTAATTTGATATTTGTTTTTATTTAAAAGAAGGACAATATAGAGATTAATTAATGCGGATTGAAAAATAGGGAATATGCATGGTAAAAATAAAAGCCCTTCGATATTAATCTTGAAACTATAAATGTAAAGCTAACTGGTTTTCATTACAACAAGCTAAATCAGGGGTGGGCAGACTTTTCTAGGGTACGAGCTACTTCTAATTTTTTTCAAGGTGTTGCGGTCCAACCAGTGTTAGTGACGCACACAGGGTCCACGATCCGGACCCTCCCTCATAGCTTTTGATTTTTTTTCCAGTTGATTATAATCCCATGTATATAGTACGTACAAAGTAATTAAGTATAATTAAGTATTTGTTATTAATAATTTTTTTATTATTTAATGTTGTGATTATTTATTTAGTAATTTATTTTTTTACTGTTTTTTTGTTCCCGACAATCGACAAATATTACGCGATAATAAAAACAGTGCAAACGTCTGTCTTTTGTTAAATGAAAATTCATTAGTTATTCAAAAAGCTAAATAAATGTACGATCCACAATAAGTAGGAGAAAAACGCGCCTTTTTTTGTTTTAAAATGTGAACACATTTTAAAAATAAGGATTCTTTTAAACCAAAAGGTTAATTTATTTATCGGCGAAGAATTTTTCATGAATAAACAACAGAATATTCTTTTCTTTCGTTTAAATTATTTTACTAATACATTAAGTTTGACGCCTGTGAGCGATATGCTTGCTAAGTATTTATATTCATTTTTGATACATTTACGAAAATATATATCACTTTTAGAAATCAGAGTATTTGGGAAGTGATACAAATACTTTTCTTTCCCCACAATTTCTCACTTTCCCTTAGAACTTTCCACTTTAGAGAAAAAGAAACTAATTTTCTACTCTGCTTAAGTTAATGAAAAATTACTTTCATTAAAAATATATCATTAATCAAAACCAAAATTGCGTTGGATAGTTCTTTAGAGTCATTGGAAACAACTTGTCTTCGAATATTTGTTATGTGGATTTTACTAGAATAAATGTACCAGTAAAACCAAGCCCAAATATTTCCTCAGTGTAAGAAATGAGAAAAATATGCAATTTGTTTGAATATGCATTTCTTAATGATACTAATGAAAAAGATGCAGACAATGATGCAGAATCACCGAATAAAAATTTGAATGAAGACACTAGAAATATCTTCCCTTTTTAAACAATCTCTTCTTTTGAATTCAGAGTCAGAACACGTTGTTTTTTATCATAAAACTGCTACTTATTTTAAATCATCATAGCTTTGTACTAATGCTTTATTAATTCTAGATAATAAGAGAAAACGGTACTTACGTATAATCGCAACCTATTGTCCAACATTATATGAAACGAAGAATCTGGTTGACAATTCAGCATGTACGACACATAAAAAATCGGGATTGCCAACTTGGCGAGTAATTTATAGATTTGGGGATTGTTGCGATAATATATAAGTACCGAGATAACAAATGCTCGAAAAGTACTTATTTTAATAGATACATTTTTAAATTAATTGTTTAAGAGGGATCTTATTAATATCCGACTACATCATTATTTATTATGAACTTGATGAATTATTGTCGTCATATTAGATGGAGTGAATGAATGTGGGGGTAGCAGGTTGGCACAATATATTGGACAGAATGCTGAGACAGAAAAAGGAACTGCTGGCGCACAATTTGGCGCACTATTTTTGCCCCTCCCCAATAGTCTTTCTTATTAGCGTAGCATTTAGAAGCAACCTGAGTATTGGCAATGAATCTCGTCAGTTTAGGGAACGGTCAAGTAACGAGAACGACATCTGAGCTGGCACTCCACTGTACAAACTTCCACACAGCGTCAGTGTGAGGACATTCATCTTCAGAAGATCTAATTATTCACCACCCCTCTATTCGGCGGGTCTTTGTGACACTAGGTCTCAACCCACAAATCTTGATTTCGCTAGCGATCATTATCATTTGACTACCAAGGCCTATACATCCCCAAAGGTGTGGACCAAACTAGGATTTTCCTTATATTTCTCTATGAGTTTGATAACAGAACACGTGAAGTAAATTAACAAAGCTTCAAGGAATGTATTAAAGGCAGGTTTCGAAAATTCAGAGTACTTACGTATTATCGCAACCTATTGGCGGCATTATAAGAAACGAAGCACCTGATTGCCAAAACAGCGAGAACGTCACATAGGAAATCGGGGTTGCCAACTTGGAGAGTTATTAATAGAGTTGGAGATTGTTGCGATAATACGTAAGTACCGTATTCAGTCGTTATTTTTAAATGTAAGAAGAAATTAAATGTCGTAGAATAGAAATTAGAGAGTTAGAAATATACAAAAGACTTTAGGTATAAGTAATGTGAAATTATTGATAAAATGTAAATTACTACTAAACAAAAGTTTCCCCAAATTTAAAGCATAATATACTGAATAATCAATATGAAAAATATTTTCTTTATCTCACCCAAAGATCGAAATTCTGCCTTCATTTTCGGTGCTTTGAAGCTATTTCTCTCATATTTAATGCATTTTATTATTTTAAATTTTTATTTTCCCTAAATCTCTCCATTATTTTTATTATATCTTTAAGGCATTTAATTTTAACAAAGGGCAAAAGTCAGTCAATTAAAGTCACTCAAATACCTACTGATATGAGGTTGTAGCTCGAAAGAGCTGGGTACTCAAGTCATCCATCCAACGATATATTTTCTTTACCTGAAGGGTTTGAAATTTTTGCTTTAAATTAAAAAATTTTTTTTTGCTTTTTTTTTCCCCGAAAAACTTTAAAGGTCCCAAACTAAACCAAAAAAATTCTTTGTTTATGTGTTATTTACTATTTCGATAAATCTATAATATTGTTATAATTTCAGTTGATGTTAAAAAAATATCAGAATGAAGGTCTAGCAAAAAAAATTATTATAATCCCAATATAAATACATATATTCTTTTTACTTAATTCTAAAATGTAGATGAAGAAATATGTTTTAAAATATTTGTTTCTAATAGTTGATATTATAATTCTAAGCTATACTTGAGTTAATTGTTCGTTAATTAGCGTTAAAATTTCTTTGGGTTTTTTTTAACTAAAAAAAATGTTCATTTTTTCCCAAAACCCTTATTCAGGGTTTGACATTTTTTTAAAAACCCTTAATTAATGTTTTAAATTTCCTTTTCCTGTGATTGCAGTTTGGTAAAACCCGGGTTTTTGGGCCCAATCTGTGGACGTTTAGTCATCTGCGGGTTGGAAACACCTTAAATGCAAATGGGGGTGTTATAAATGTAAAAAACTGAAAGAAGACGAAGGCAGATATACATGTTTTTGTGTTCGAATGACACGCATATCGGGTCCGAATCATTCTTTCTTTAAATGCTTTTAAATTGAAGTATATTTTTAAGTTTATATACCACAGTAAATAGTAAATGTTTTGGGATCCTAATAAAACCTATTTTTTTAAAAACCTATTCGTCTTAGACCTCCCACATTTGAAACTTTTCAGAGAACACATAACACCACATTTTTAAAAAAATCTTTTTATAAGTTCATTTTCTTCCCTTCCTTTCAAATATTCTCAAAAGTTTTCCATCCTTTTTAGTCAATGATATGTTTTTCAATTATTATGTTACATTGAGCTTAATACTACATTTCTTTACCACTGGCGTAGCCAGCACTGAAGAGGCCCTGTATCAGAATTTTTTGGGGACCCTTTTTTAGATATGGGAGTCCTGTTAGTGGGACTGTAGTTGCACATGTTGGGGCCCCTATAGCTTGGGGTCCCGTATCGTGTCGGCTTTTTGTTTCCCCCTCTTCTCTTTTAATTGTTTTTTTCTTTCAGTGCTTTAAAAATTTTTTTCCCCATAAAAAATTTTTTTTTCGAAATTCCCCACTATTAACCCCCACTCTCTCTATATTTATTTTTTTTTTATCTTTTTGGGAGAATTTTTTAATGTTTAAAATAAATTTTAAAAACGCTCAATTGAGCTGAAATTTAATATACTTGATCTTTTTTGGGTTTTAAAAATTTAAAAAAATTTAATTTTAAAAGAATAAAAAATTTATTAAAATTAATTTTTTAAAATTTCAAATAAAACACAGCCACATTTTGGGGGCTTGGGCCTTTTTGCGACGGGGTGTCAAAACTTCAAAATTTTTTTTTTTTTCCCCGTTTTAAAGCATTCAGTTGAACTAAAATTTTTTAGTTTCATTGTTTTAGGATGACAATACATTTCTTTTAATGATAATTTAAAAAATTTAAATTTCTACTTAAAATTTTAATTCCTTCCCATGTATATACATATTTATATTAATTTTAACTATTAATAAAAGTAGCTAAAATAAAATTTTTTTGTTGTTGATCTAAAATAGAAATTGGCTTAAATTTTTTTAGTACTTGTTTTTTTAATAAAAAACTTTTAATAACTTTTTTTAACCAAAAGTCATCTTTGACAAACAAGATGTTTCGAAAGATGTTCGAATTCTATAAATTTCAATTAAATCTCCTCGAATTATAAATTTGTATTTACCTGGAATTTAAAACTGTTCCCGGGGGTTTAAGCCATAAAAAGAAATTTTAAAGTTTACCTTAAAAAAAATAAATATATACTGGATGGTATTCGGCGTTATTTTTTGGGGGAAGATATGATTAAACAATCTTTTCAAGAAATTTCTCTAACTCATTCATGTTTTTTTGATAAAACAACAGACATAGGGAAACTGATTTGTTTTATTTAAATAATCAAAATTTAGCCAATCATTGTTGCAAAACGTGAATAATTAATATTAAGAGCTGTCATGTTTGCAAAATAACAATACTTTTGCTTACAACATAGCTCAGTTTAACAATAGCTAAAGAAAGGTTCTATAACATTGCATTTGTCATGATTTTTAAAAATATTTTAATGTGTGGTTTTGAATTTTAAAAGGTACTGTGCCACTAATTTTTTTTTTTTTTTTTTGATATTTACGTATTATCACAACCTATTGGTGACATTATATGAAACGAAGCACATGGTTGCTAATTCAGCGCGTACGACACAGAAGAAATTGGGATTGCCAACTTGGCGAGATATTAATAGGGTTGGCGATTTTTGTGATAATACCTAAGTACCCTTTTGTTCTTAGAAGACATCATCAGACGAATGAACATTTTGATTCAAAAAATGTATTTTTTTATCATATTTAATGTTCTCGCATTTCTGTAATTTTAATGCTAATGTTTTTTTACTATTATTTGTTTATTTTTAAGTGTTAATTATTTGTTTTAAATTTGAACAAATTAATATTGTAGATTAAGTTAATTTTAATTCTTGATTTGGAAACTAGTTATTTTTGGAATCCTGTGTTTTGATTCGTATTCGAAGAGTTCAGGTAATGGTTCAAGATATTTTAAGTGACCTTTTAATGTTTTAATGAAAAACAACTTTTTCATGTTCTTGTTCTTACGATTTATTCTTGTTCTAGCAATTAATTCTTTTGTAAGGAATTATTCATATTTTTCGTAATATTATTAATTAATCAGAAATAATGCGATTATCGGCTTCTTTAATTCATCTTTTCTGATTCTTAAAAAAGGAAAGAATTCTACATTTTGATTTAATATGTTGAATCTGTAACACGTCACTAAATCTTAGGTTATGAATTTGGATGATTTGATACATATTTTTGAATACAGGCACCAATTTATAATATTATATTAACATGAAATAGAACTTGTGAGATTAAAATTTTATAATCTTTCATCATTTTTTTTTGTGATTTTTTTTATTATTGTTAAATTTATAAGAAACGCCTTCTTAAATTATGGGTGAGAGAAACTTTCTTTTCTTTTCTTTACTTCTTTTCCACAAAGTACTATAATCTTCTAAGCATTCCACCCGTATGTTTGAGTCTATTCCATTGAATTTTTGGGGAGGTTCTGCTTACGTACATCATCAAAAATTCACTATCCTTCCGTTATAAATTATAGATATCTATAAATATTTGGTGAAAAGAAAGGAGGCGAAAAATGACTCTATAGATTTCTTCTTTCCTGTTTTCTTCTCCTTCGAATTTCTCTTTTACATTTAGTTTTTCTAGAATTTTTGTATCACCGAAAATATTACTTCCAAGTTTTTGTAAATTATTTCATCTCTTCTAATATCAGGAACATTTTTGAATAATTTTAGTATTTTTAAAAAGTTCAGCAAAGAATAATAAAAGAATTTAATTTTTACCAAGTTATTTTGGGAACTGACGAGGTTCCCCCAAATGTTTTTCCCTTGCTATGTTTTTTAAAAATTGGGTAGACCCCTGCTACAAAATAGGGAATGTTTTGCAAATTTATCAGTTTAAACGTCATTGTGACTGCTGGTATACACTTACTTATTTTAAAATACTTAAATTTCTTTCTCTAATTAATTACGGTGCTTAAAACTTAAGAAACACGTGTTAATTAAATTAAAACTTAATTATTATATAAAATAACTACGCGATAAACGAATGCTTTTAATGGGAGGGATAAATCTGGTGCGTTAATCCTTTCAACTCATCATCCCAAACGCCAATTTCCAAATTTCTTGGTAAATTTTTATATATAGTGTCCAGTCTTTTTTTTTTTTTTTTTTCTTTTATTCTACTGTGGTACAACAATGGTCAAAACATTCTCAAAACTAGTTTCAAAATCTGAATAAAGGGAATTTAAATGCTGAACGTAGATTAAAACGTCCTGACAGATTGTCTGTGACAAAAAGAGGAAATTCGCAACCTCCAACATTATACTGCTTTAGCTTAATTCTGGAAGGAAAAGCTGAAACTGTACTTGTTTTAATAAAATTTATGTTGTCGCCTTATAACTGCACACAAATTAACCTCATGAAATTTAGTATAAATAAATCTATTAAATAAGTAAAATGACGTTTCCAATTGATTAAATTTTTTTTTAAAATTGAATTCATGATCTGGTTTAATGACAGCAACTATCGTAAACCCCCCATTTACACCTCCTCTGGACCCCCAAATTATCTTTTTGCTAAGTGGACCCCTCTTGGGGTCGATATAGACCTCTTTGGAAATTATTAGGTTAGACGAAAAAGAGTCCCAATCTCCAAAAGGTATTATACCCATGCCTTCCATGGATTCAACCATCCCCCCAACACACAGTCAGTCACTAACCCATATACCGGATGAAGGGCTAAAAACAAAACACATTTTTGTTACAGGGAAAAACTTGGGGAAAAAAGCGAAAGGCATAATCAATGAAAGAGAGTTTACTTTACTAAATTCCAAAAAAATTTCCCAAACCCCCACATTTTCTAAAATTAAAAACAATTCAGATTTAATGAGATTAATTAATTATTACACACAAGTACGTAATTTTACAAAGAATATTTTGAAGCCCAATTTGACCTTCAAAAGGGGTTAATTACGAGAAATATTTAATTATTTTAGTAATAATTAATTTTATTTTGTTTTCTGTGATTTAAACTCTTAACTTGTATGGTTTATTGCTTATAATTTATGATTCTTTTGGTCAGCATACGAGAGTGCCAAAATAAATCATTAGTAAAACTGAATAAATTGACTAATTGTTTTATATAGCTCACTAGCAAGCATAATGACTGAAAAGTATGGTTTTATTTTTAAGCTACTTTACACAGATTAGAGATAGAGGGAAGTTTTAATTAGAATACTGCTAAATAATTAAATAATTGATGTTTAATATTATACGTTTTTTTTCGGATAAAACTGCATTCTATATAATTATATCTTGATTTCCATTTGAACAAAAAAACAGATGTGTTTAAAAAAGAAAAATTTATTATATTAAACCAATATATCTTAAACTGAATTTATAAAAAAATTATACCGGTTTGGGGGAAAAATTTTGTATCTTTGAAAAATAAATACTGTGTGGGAAATAATTGGGGCAAACACAAATTTTTTCCCTATGTTGTTTAAAAATGGGATGGGTTAACTTACATTAACAAACTAATACAAATTATGTTTTCCGGGTTGGGGTGAAATTATAACGGTTTGGCATGGGTTTCACTAAATTAGAACATAAATTTTTGATCTCGTCATCACGAAACCAAACTTTTATAGCATTCTCAATCATTGGTTTCTTTGTTGAGCAGTCCATTTTATTCATACTTCTCTTTACAATGCTCTTCAAATTTTCGTTGGGATTTACATCAGCAGAATTACCAGGCCATCTAAAACAGTTATTTTCTGTTTTTGAAAAAAAAACCTTGTGTTAGCTTAGAAGTATGGCATGGAGCAAGATCTTGTTTAAGGCCAAACACCCCCGGGGAAAGGGGTATCATAGGGACAATTTTTCTTTCTATTATAGATATATATTGTTTAGAGTTCACCCCCTTCAAAGCTTTATTAAACCCCGGTTCCCCAAAAAAAAAAAAACACCAAAACATCTGTTTATGAGAGTTCTGCTTAACTGTTTGAATAAAATGTTGTTTCCTGATGGATTTAGCCATCACTTCGCCCGTCAAATCTTGGTCTAAACTCTTGCACAAGAAAATGCATTTCGTCGCTGAATCTGCTTTCGTCGTTTTCAGTCTTGTGAGTCCAGGATTGATATTTCCTGGCCCAATCCAAACATTTTTTTCTTCATTGCAGGTGTTAATAACTGTTTTTCGATTGGTTTTCTTGCAAATTTCTCAGCTTCAATAAGCCTTAGTCGAACGGTTGATGAATTCACGCCCACACCAGTAACTAATAGTTCTCACTGAAGATCTTTGTTTTATAAAGATGCATTCTACTATTTCGTACAAGAAATTTGTCTGTTCGAGGCATAGTCTTACGTTTGCATCCACATTTACTCTTTTGTTTTGGAAAAACTGTCCCAAAATTCTTTTGCAGTTTAATATTCCTAGAAATACTAGATTTTCCAACTCCAAATGCTGCAGCAATATCCCTCACAGTCATTTTTTGACAAAGGGTAACCCTTCAGCCCTTTTTTTGGGATATATCCTTTTTTTAAAACATGTCAAAAGGGAACAACAAGCCCCCTTTTAACAACTAAACGAACTGAAGGTAAAATCGTGCGTTGTAAAAAAATCGTTGAAAAACGTTTTGAAAAAAATTTAAAAGAAAATTTTCTTAAAAATATGTTTGTCCCAATTAATTTACCCAGTAATGTAATTATATCGATTAATTTCGCTCATATTTAATCTTTGACATTTTTATTCACCCCATTTTGGGAAATTTTAAAAACCATTGACAAAGCGTACAAGTGGCAAAAATAGCGGAATCGCCGATCAGACTAATATATTATTAAAAATAAGATAATTCAAATTCCATATAATTGTAGAGAAACATGATTCAATTATGCTGTGATACATCAAAATTAAATTAAACCTTTGATATTAGAATAAAGCTCGTCTAGAAACTTTTACTGCTATATACAATGAAAATCATTTAACACAAATCAGAAGGCACTGAAATATTTTTTTTATATTGGAGGATATTGCAAAAAAAAAAAATTATATTCAACAAAATCAAATTTATAAGGGTGCATTTTACTTACATAGAGGTGTATATATGCATTTATTTAATATTTAATTTATATTTATTATTTAATTTTATGCTATCTATTTAATCTATTTATTCTAAGCACAAACAGTCACAGGAACTTAAAGAAATTTAATCCAAACTTTTCAAGCTCTTTAAAAAACAAAACGTTTTGTGAGTTTTTGGAAAATAATCTGACATTTTAATTCCTATTATTAATTCACACTCCATTCTCCCTTTATATAATTATATATCTTGTTTTCAAATTTTCAATCAATAATAAAATACTTTTTATTCATCCACTCAAGTTCAAATTCATTTTTTTAAAAATTTCAGGGGTGTGAAATTTTTATGTTAATACAGTTTTTCAAATTTAGTCCCTTAAATTTAAAAGAAATTAATTTTTTAGCTTTTTGGTAGAAAAAAAAATTGCCTCAATATTGGTATTCTGTCATATGTATATACATATCTATATTAATTGTAATTATTTAATTAAAAGTAACTAAAATAAAATATTTCTTTGTTGACCTAACTTGTCCTCCTTGCATTATCTTTTTTAGCATCAAATTGTTCAATGTCTTCCATTTTATTATTAATTTCTACACTGGAATGTGCGTCTAAATAACTGTGCATACTTTTCATGAGGTTCCTCATTTCGGATGACGTTACATTATTCATTTCATTTTCGTCGTCGGAATCTGGATCAATGATATTTTTTGAGCTTTGAACAAACTTAAAAATGTCTTTGTATGCTGGGGCTATACACACATTGTTATCCTATACTGCAACAGATTCTTCCGATGATACAGTAGGACAGTCCAATAATATAGAAACTTTCTCAAACATTTCATGAAGTGACTGGTGTTTTCCGTATTTTGTTTAGTCCCAGAAGGGAAAACTTTTCATGCTAAGCGATTTTCGTTTCCTGTTAAAAGAAAAAATGCATGAAAAAATGTAGTAGTTTATCGGGACCGTTGTATTATTTCGTGTTAACTGATATTTAGTCTTAAGTGTTTTCGTGTTAAGCAAGTTTCACTTGCATGTAAGGTTTTTTATCCTTATTATTTTTCTTTTGTATCTTTATTATAAACTAACTGGTACACCCGTTCTTCGCACGGGTGAATTAAAAAATTAAACAATAGAGATTGAAGGATAAAGAAGTTTTTAATGAGTTAATTTTACGTGAATTACAAATTAAACAAAAAAAAGGCTTTTTGCATATCTCAGTTATTAGTTATCTTAGTTATTTAGTTTATTTATTTATTACTCCCTTATTTCTTAAATTTTAAATCTGTATATCTAATCTGATGAAAAGGATTTTTTTTATTTATATATAACGCCCCGTAACTCTCTTGTGGGTTGATTTTTGAAACCACTTTCCTAAGCTGATCTTTGTTCGGTAAAAGTAACACATTGTTACACATTTCTTGTAATGAACGCTTAAAATAGTGTAAATCATTTATATATTTGGATATGTAATACATTAATATTACTTTCTGTTGTATTATGTTATGTTATGTTATTTGTAATATTCGCTTATTAATAATACAACAATATAATGTTATATTATTGTTTATGTTAAATTTTAATATTCGCAAGCAAATAAAATGACGATTCAATAGAAACAGCGAAATGTTCGCGATAGAGCCAAATTGACATCATTTTTGGTGACTATGGTGGCAACTTGGCGATTGATTAAACGGTGCAGAAGTTGATATGCTGTAGAACTACCTGGTGGGAATCTGCAACAAAGAGGATAGCACAAAAACCTTCACCATAAAAAAATACTTATTCATGCCAATTTTCATAGTGATGGGTTGAACGGTGTTGGAGTGATGCGATTTCATATGTACAAACATCGATTTTTATATATATAGAATACAACAACCTATAAAACAACCTAAGAAAAACAGAGTATTTTATAGGTTTCTCTTCTGAAAAGTAAACCCTATTCTGAAGATTTCGTAAAATTCTTTTCAAGTTGTATCTATTTTGAGCAATAATCTATTTCACCGGGATTTTTTCTTTTCTAAATTGGACTCGACTGATTGAGTGACGTTCAAGGGTGGAGTATAAAGATGAGAAAATTGACCCCAAAACGAAAGTATCAAACATGCATTGCTTCAATAATGCACATCATTCGCAGGGGGCTTAGGCATCGATTATTAACTGTGCCCTCGATCCCAGAAGTATTTATGAGTATTTCGGTTGATTATTCGGCAAGTAATTGTTTTGTTCCTGATAAATGCTATGTATCAAAAATATTTTATCATTTGTATATGGAATTTGAGTTAAGGATCTGGATTTTCTTACATGGATTATTTAACAAATACTAGATTCAGGTTTTTATTGAAAAACGAATTAAATACTTAATTTAGGTCACATATGATACCTTTGTAATCTTTATGAGGTCTATATAAAACCTCATATTGACGATGTAAAATCTCGCATTATAATTATAATTATATCACTTTATTGATAAATAGTTAAAATTTACTCTAAACAGAAATATTTATTAACGAAAAGTAAAAATTAATATTTTTAAAAAATAGGAACTATTTTTTATGGATGAATGGAAGTAAGTAGGCGACAGTTATTTACACAAATAAAATAGTATATTATAAATATACTATAGTAAATAGTAAGGTAACAGAAAGAGGAAAAAATAAGTGTTTTTAATCAAATTATTTTGAATTTATCTTTATGGTTTACGGTTTTTTGCATATTTTTTTAAAGTATTACCAAGAGTTTTATTCAAAGATCCCTGAATTATATTGTTAAAATCTCATATAATATAACAGTATTTTTATCATGGCTTTATTAGATTCACCTGTATGTAACGGAATCTTTGAACTCGATTTTTACCCACTTTAAAATGTCAGATTAATTCTCGAAATTTTGCACACTTGCAAAAGGACTAATGGTAATACAATAATTCAATGATTTTGTTCTATTGTCCTGATCAGGATAATCAGGATTAACGATTACCCATTTCCAGATTTGGCAACTAAGAGATTAAAACCCTAAAGCGAAAACGCTCATGGTTAATACAAGTATTTATCATAAACTCTTCAATTCAAAACGTGTACTGTTATGTCTAAAGCTGATGTGAGTTTCAGAGAGAATATTCAGCTCTTTTCAGTGAAAAATATCATTGACTTTACATCATTTTTCGCATTAAATATTTCAAACTTAGCTCTTCGAGATTTCTTTCAGTTTGCTGATCCTACATTTTGTAAACCAAGCCGTATCGAAGCGCTGAAAGGATGCCAATGGGTATTCTAGATTCTAAAAAAGTGACGCATTTAAGATTAATTCATCAATGAATAAATGATAGTTTAAAAAACTAAAAAAACTCGCTTTTGTAGATAATAAAGCTAAAAAGTAATATATATATATATATAAATTCTTAATATAAGAATAAAATGATTAACGAGAAAATTAATGACATTGTGGTAAAAACGTGGCGTGTGTGCTTTGTACTACATTTTTACACTAACTCTGCGTTTCGAAACAGAACTAGTAACAAATTATAACAACTGATATAGAGCACCCCCCGCTTTTACCGTAATGACATTAATTTTCTCGTTAATCATTTTATTCTTATATTAAGAATTATATATTTTTTACTTTTTAGCTTTATTATCTACACAAGCGTGTTTTTTTTAGTTTTTTAAACTATATTTTATTTAAAATAAACATTAACACATAACTCTGACAGTATTATATCATTAATACAAAATAAAATTGCTTTGTATTACTACACTATGCACAGCAAAAAGTGCAAACCAAAATTGCTTCACCGACACTTTTGAATGAGATGCCAGCTCAGGTGATTCAAAATTATGAAGCATATTGCCAGTAGCTCTTGAGTTGCAGCAAAGAATGGCATTAATAAATAATCAGTAAATAAACCAACAACATGATAAAAAATTCTATGCCATTTTCTTTATTAATTATTTTCAGGAATTCAAATTCTTTCTTGGTCTGTTTCATAATTAACAAACTGTTTTTTATCATCCATTTATTCCAGAAAAACAACAGTTCTTACTTTTGTTGAAATGTAATTTTAATTCTCTTATTTAATTCTTGAAAAGGGAAATTTATAATTTCCCCCCTTAATTATCGTTATCAGAAACATATTACATAAAAAAAAATTTTTTATCACACATTCGATTGATTTTTTAAATCTCTTATCAGCTTGATATTAATTTTGGACGAAACGCCTTTTATTTAATAACTTATAGAGTTCATTTTGAATTGGTGTGAGAAGAGGTATATGCACTTTTTTAACAGTAAATATAAATAAATCGCTTGTAGAAACTGTGCATGAATATATTTAATTTATTTCACGTCCTGTCTTTATTCAGTGTATGAAAATACAAAACTTTTTCAGAATTTATTATTCAGAAACATTCCTCAGTAATTACTTCTTGTAAAAACTTTTTTTCATGCTCCTTTTAATTGTAATATTCTAAGAAATCGCTTTAAAATATTTTTTCCCTTGTATGAAGTAAAATGTTTCTTCTGCTTAGTAATTTTTTTGAAATAAATTATTCCAAAAACATATTTCTACCAATTAAAGTTTCTATTTTTTCTTTTTAAAATCATCTTCCTTATACGGATAAAAATAAATTTTTAGATATTCTAATAAAAAATTATTCGAATCCATTTTCCCTCTTTTATCTTCATGTAGTTTTTAGGATTCTTCTCTTTTATTTTTTGATAAAATAAAATCATCCATTAGAGTAAAAAAAAAAGCGTTAATAATAACTTGTAGAGTAATGTTATAAATTACATCAGACATTCGCTTTTAGTAACGAAAGTACTTAAAACTAAACAACTATAAAAATGAATATTTCGCCTCACTCGCAATATATTCCGATTAAAAAATCCCACACAAAAATAGTCACAGATTCCGAAAAATGACATTTTGTGCGTTCGATAATTCTCACTACGAACTTTTGTCGGGCGATATATCCAAAAGAACTAATCCCAGATGCATATTCCATTTTTTTCCCTACCGGACTCAAACGATGCCGCGTGTAAGTAACTCCTCCGGGCAGTCTGCCCCTCTTCTGCGACATGCGACAAACCCCTCTGCCCAGTAGTGGGATCGCCCGCATCTTTTGAGCCGCTCGCTCCGACCTTCTGCCGTTTCATCCCCATCCTCTTCGAAGCACATTTCTCTCTCTCTCGTCGCCACCATTTCTCAGTCTACTTTTGGACAGTATATTTACCCACCGAACACTCTTAATAGAACCCTTTTTAGATCATCACCCTGATGAGTGGAATCTTAGTCATCCATTGATTTATATCACCCCCGAGGAGAGCGAGAAAGAGAAATAGAAGGAAAAAAAAGAGGATTACACTTTTCCGAGACACCGGTGCGCGTGCTTTGCGGTCAAAACCAGACAACAAGGACCGCCGACAGATCTATGCTGCCGCCGTGGTGCAGATTTTACACTACGCAACGTTTATGCATGGACAGTGGACGGTATCATTAACACCAGCGATGCGGTAAGTGAGAAGTTTTGCTCCGAAGGGAAAAAAGTAACCTTTTTGCTTTGGTTTGATGTGAATGCCTGATCTGATCGAACCATCTTAATCTTAAGATCGAGATACTATCTCAAAAAAATGAAATTGTATGTTACTCAAAGGATTGTGTTACGTCGTTTTGCGTTCTGGAATTTACTGTGCTGTGTAGATTATCTCGGCATATAAGTGTTTCTGTGTCAGGTATGGACAGAGCAAAGGTAATTTCTGGAATAAATGGCAGTTGTCAGAAGACACATGCAACGTGCGAGCCGAAAAGTTGCGGTTATGGGTTTCGGTGACACGTTCACTGAACAACTAGGCCCTCAGTTAAACGAGGAAGGGCTCTGGAGAGGTGGGAGAACTATGTTCTTCGCGCGAGGGGGATTTTACCTCCACCCACCGACTCCGATTCCACAACCCCTTTTGTCACCGTTACTTTATAAACACGAAAAAAGTTCGCACTGGAAAAAGGACACTTTACTGAAAAATGGCACGATACACAGGTAGGCCTTGTGTACTATAGTTCTGTAGAACTAGACAAGTTTATTAATAAGAGAAATAAGGTTCAGTGGGCCATACAACAAATTTAACTTATACCCATACATATTTCCCTTTTTGGATCATTTTTTTCCCTTCATCTTTTGAATGTGATACATATACCATAATGTGAACTGTGCTTCTTCACTACGAATTCCTTTGTCTCCTCTATCCTGTGATTTGGGAGAAGTGTTAATGGGGGTCCAAATTCGAACAATGATTATTCAGAACAAAACTAGGGTTTCCTAATGAATAGAAGGCTATAGAAACAGATCTCGCAATGAAGAAGATACCACTGCCAACAGCCTTACGGGGTGCTCGAGAAGCGAGAGGTATCGTCAAGTACACGCCCTGCTCTCCGCAGGACATGCAACTGGATGATGACTTGGAAGATATCGCGATCGTAAGCAACGCGGCCCCTGAGAGTGTCAAGTATGGAAGTGGTTCATTGACAGCCAACGGACCGAGGGTCGTGCCCGGGATCATTACGACCACGGGCACTGTTGACCGATTACAAGCAACGGGTCGTAGTGTAAGCCACACGCGAATCCACACGGCATCGCCTGCCTTGTATGGGACCAAGTCCTCTGAGAATCTTAAATCAGGATCCAGACAATCGCTTCTCGAGTCTGTTAGCAGTCGCTTCTTAGGTGGAAATGCCCTCAAAAGGCGTTCCAGAGACTCCACTATGGCATTTGTCAATAGGGCACATGTTAGTAGCGACCTCGACATGTCTCGCAGGTCTCGAGACAGACGGAGAGATAGAGCTGACAAAGGGGAACCATCCACAGCTACTGCTGAGAGACCCAGATGCAACTGGTCCTTCGTATTCGATCCTTCTGGTAGACTGTGTTATTACTGGTCCGTCGTAGTAAGCATAGCCTTCTTGTACAACTTCTGGGTCATGATATATCGTTTCGCCTTCCAAGAAATTAACAGATCAACCATAGGAATCTGGCTCACGTTTGACTATCTGGCCGATCTTCTTTACGCGTTAGACATTGGGTTTCATTTCCGAACGGGATATTTAGAAGAAGGCGTGCTTCAGACGGACACGGTCAAGCTCCGACAGTTCTACATGAACTCCACCATGTTTTACATCGATTGCCTGTGTCTGCTGCCGCTGGATGTGCTGTACTTGTCCATCGGTTTCAATTCTGTTCTTCGATGCTTCAGACTGGTGAAAATCTACCGATTCTGGGCATTTTTGGACCGGACAGAACGGCACACGAACTATCCCAACGTGTTTCGTACTCTGAACTTGACTCATTATGTTCTCGTCATCTTTCACTGGAACGCGTGTCTCTATCACATTATTGCAAAAAACGGCGGCTTCGGGTCTGATGACTGGTTCTTTCCTAGTGACAACCATTGTAAAGACAACATGTGCAAATATCTGCATGCCTTCTACTGGAGCGTTCTGGCTCTCAGCACAATCGGAGATTTACCCAGACCCAGGACTAAAGGCGAATATTTCTTCCTCATTATAGAGCTCATTTCCGGGCTGTTCTTACTCGCTGCTGTTCTCGGACACATATCCAACATCGTCACCAACATTAGCTCGGGCAGAAAAGAATTTCAAGGTAAGTGGAATTTTATTCCTTCTGTGGGTATACAATAACAATATTTATATCGTCTTTAACCAATTAAGCTATTCCTAAGTTTTTTTAAAAAAAGTACTTTTTCCATTTTTAAAACTCATTAATATTTATATCAGATATTTCTTTTTAATTTTAATGAGTTGATCTACAATACATAAAAATTGAATACATTTTAATATTGATCATTTCGTATTGGCTACTATTTAAAAATTAAATTTATTGCTTGTTACATTTATTCGTAGTTCTTTGCATTTTTTTATTAAACTTTTTTTTACGAGAACTACTTTTCTTCTTATGTTTACCTTTATAAATATTGTTTTTTTCCCCCTTCTGAATAAAGCTTAAACTTAATATAATTTTTTGTTTACGTATTGATGTATACAAAAAGATTTACATTTTCTTATCCATATTTAAAATAATTAAAAAATTGGTTTTATACCTAATGTTAAGATTTATAGAGGTTTTAATGAGCGTATAATTTTGAAATATTTTTGCAAGAGCGGACTACAAATAGTTCCAACATTAACTGTATTATTTTTCAGTAAAATTTTGAAAAATACTTTTTATAGTTTTTTTAGAATAGCATGTTTATAAAAACAATATTTCGCTTTCTTATTAATTTGTATTGAAATATTCACACTTTTTAGGGAAAAAAATGATAGTTACTTAATAATCCCGACATTAGTTTTAAAATTCACAAATTGGTAACTAGAACGAACAAATTAGATTTTTATTCATTGACAAATTTTCTTTATAGGATAAATTGCATAATGTAATCTCATATATCCATATATATACTTTTAAGAATGTTAACATTAACAAAGTTAATGCATTCCTGGGTTTAAAATTAAGAGGTAAATAATAAAAATATTTGTCTATTTGAAGATGCTATAGTGTTTCTTAGCCTCTGCAACTCTAATTTTATAAATAAGATAATAGTAATATTTATTATAAAGATCACAAATGCAATACTTATTTCTTTTTAATAAAAGGCTTTAACTTTTCATTAATTTCCATAGACTATCCAACGATAGAAAGTGACTATCGTGTAATAAATATTTGTTCTTTCATCGTTAAGACATATTTAAAAAAAAACTTTATGGTTCTCTAAACTATTTTGGAATTGATAAAAACAAAAGTTTAAGTGATTGAAACAGCACACACAGATTCATTTTATGATTTTAGAAATATTTCATACACTAAATTTCAGAAAATTAAGAATTTCATAGATAAACTTTGAAAAGGAAATGATGTTTACTTACTCGGAATTATAAAAAATAAATATATATGTAATGTATAACGTTACATATTTCATTAACTGAAGATCAGATTGAAATAATTGGAAACTTAAAGAGATCAAGAAAGCAACAGTTAAAAAAATGAATATTTTAAGGTATATTTAATTTTTAAAAAATCCCCGTATACATATCGGTAAATAAATTGGTATTCCTTTTTTTTTAAATTACCAATATATTGAAAGTCCTACATAATATTTGGCTTTATTGTATAAAAGAGAAATATTTTGAACTCTGACATTTCCAATTTAGCCTGTATAATTAACTTCTTTTTTTTCATTTTGAAAAAAAAAGGCCACAAATTATTTGTAATACAGCTTTGAAAGTATACTGATATCCTTTTTCTTTTAAACAAACATATTATTGCTTTTGAAAGATACTTAAAAAAATAACCGCAATATTGATCAGAGTGAATGAACTCTAGAAAGATATTTTTAACTATAGTACGAAAAATATAATTGCGTAGAAAACACCTTTAATTTATAATTCAGATGTAAAATTCCATTCCCTTTTATTATTCCTTTCTTTTTATAAGCAGATCATTTGAATTTAATGTTGTGAATAAAAAGTTATTCAAAATATTCATCTGATTTATTTATATTTTTTAAAAAGAATCAATATTAAAAAAGTTGGTACATTTAGGGGTTTGTGTTAGGTAGCTATTTTTTAGTTAGTTAACACATAGTAATTTTGTCTATTTTTCTTGAAGCACAATATATTTATTTCTTCCAAATTTTACGAACAGTGTCAAAAGTTATTTAAGACTTTTACATTTTTTTTCATTTAAATTACTATTTAATTAGTAAGCTATGGTTCAAACAGTAAGTAATATAATGAATTACATTAGGTGTATGTGTGTAGTTAAATTATCTCTCTCTTTTTTAAAGGAGAAAAGCGATTCACACTCACTCATCACGATATCTCCTGAACTATTAGACTTACAGACTTGAAATTTGGTAGGCATGTTCCTGTTAGAGAGTAGAGATCCACTAAGAAAGGATTTTGCGGAAATCGACCTCCAAGGGGCTTTGTGGGGCATAAAGGGCGTTAGAAACAAATATTCTCATTTTTGAACTATTTTACCCACAAACTTGAAATTTGGTTGGCACGTTTCTTTCATGGAGTATAGGTCAGCCATGAAAAATATTTAGCGAAAATTGACCCCGAGGGAACATTGCAGAAAAATAAGGGGTGTTAGAAATAAATATTCCTGAAGTGGGGAGGTATTGGATCGTATAATTATAAAAAAAAATCCCGTTTCCGAACTATTAGACCTACCAAAATGAATTTTAGTGTGTTTGTTTATTCTGTTGAATTGAAATTCGCTAAGCATGGGTTTTTGGGCTATTAGATTTAGACTTGAAATTTTACAGTCATGTTTATATTAGAGTAGAGTATTATATTTGAGTAGAGATCTACTAAAAATGGATTTTGCGGAAATCCACTTGGGAAGGGGTACCAAAAGCGTAAAAGATATTTATACTTCAATTTAAAAAATTATTATTTAGAAGAGTTTTGTCCTTTTTAAATCAAGAGGCTAGAGTTATAAGAATACTTTTCAATAGATTAGAATTCTTAATGCTGAGACTTAAATACCAAGAGTTTATACATATATAAACAGTAGATATTCGTGCAACATCATGAAATACCCAGCGAAACGGGTGGTTAACGGCTAGTATAGATATAATACAGTACATCAAGTAAGATTGTGCTAGAAAACTACTTCCGGAATACATTTTGTTAGTTATAAAATTAAATAACTTTCTTTTTAACAATAAGATTATCAGATACAAAAATCAAAATTTGAAAAAAAAAATTGTATTTTAACTAGAAGAGAATGAGAACAAATTAGGTTTAAAATCATGAAATTAAAGTTATTGCTCGAGAAACCTGTAACAATAAGCGAGGGAGGGGAAGGTTTGACGAATGTATGTTTTAAATCTAACAATTACGAATTATTTTACAAATGATTCGTAATTGTTCTGAAAATCTCGAACTGCTTGCAAATATCAACTTTTTTCTTTTACTTTTGAAATCTGTGCAGTTAATTTTTTAATAAAGAAATATGCTTATCTCTTTAAGATATACTCGCAACTTCCGGGTTGAAGCGCTCAGACAAAATATCTCATTCGAAATTTTCTGTGACGCATTTGTTGTTTTATGGAAAACTTGTTGGAGTAACTAGTTATTAGAACACTCTCAATCTCTCTTTCTTGGAAATATATTTATTTCGTTAATGTATTATAATTTAAATCAATAAAATTACGATTTCCGAAAAAAAAATTAATTTTGAAGCTTGTTAATGAAGACAATGATTCGGATTCTGTGCTTTAGTAATTGTTTATCTGATGCATTAGATTTTAATGTCTTACAACACAAATAAGGTTTAATTTAAATGCATTTTTAAACTTATATAAACTGAATATCTCTTGACTACTAAATGTTTTTGTTTACAAAAAATACAATTGAATATTTTAGAATTTAAAGATAAATGTTTATTCTTCATAGTTGATATTTTTTCCCAAATGACGGTTACAGCTATATTATAATATAGTTACAATATATTCCAAATGGCAGTTACAGCTAAAGATTATTAACCACTTCCCTGTTTTGCCTCTCGAGCACTTGAAATGGCACTTCCCTGATTTGCCCGTGCGGTGCTCGGGCAATACTTTTTCTACTCTAATCCTCTGATTTGCCTGTATTTTTTTCTCGTTTAGAGTGCAATATTTCCAACAGATGTCTAATAGTTGAGTTAAGTTAAAATTACAAAAAAATGTCTACACCGGTTTCAAGCTTAGGTTTTACTGCATTCTATTGGACTAGATAAGGTGGAATTTTCTTTTTACTAGATCCGTGTACCACAAACTACGAACACTATTTCTTTTACATTTTGAACTTAAAATAGAAGAGATGAGTGATTGTGAGAGGTTCATATAACAAGAAAAATATTGACATTGACTCAGGTAGTGAGTCTAAAATTTCTGTAAATGATTCTGCAAGTAATGAAAGCTTGTTAGCGGACTTCTCTTGTGGTGTAGATAGAATGGATCAGCATCTCCCAAATTACCCAAAAACAACAACAGAAAAAAAAAGAGGCAAGAAATAATACAAAAAATATTCTTCCATATTTTAGTACATCATTGTGGAATGCTTACTTTTTACATCAAAAATTTGGAGGAAAATTATCTCATTTGAATTTCCAGCTTGATGTTTTAGATCGCCTTATTGAAAGACATGGGGTGGTAAATGAGAAAAAGGACGACCAGGAATTTCGCTCAGTCCCTTTCGACTGGTTGAAAAAAACTTTTTAGGAGTGATTCCTCCTACTGACAAAAAGTTGCCACAATGTTTGTGTGTTGTTCGAAAAGAAATGACTTTGTGGAAAACGGGTGCAAAAAGAAACACGATATTTTTGTCCCAATTGCAATATCGGACTATGCTTGTCCTCCTGTTTTAAAATTTACCACAAAAATAGAATTTTAAGAGGAAAGTTAACTGTAAGTCAATATTATCTTTTTAAATCTAATATACATTTTTATAAAGTGTACTTTTGAGTTCGCTTATTTCTTGGTGAAAAAAAGCCAACATTAAGAAAAAAATATGTTTTTTCAATGAAAATAAAAATTAGCACAATTCTTTAAATTAAATATTAATAGCATTTCTGACTGTTGATTTTTTACATAATTGATTTCATCTTAAAAATATTTATAAAAAAATATACTTATTTTTTAACATATATGACAGAAAAAAGAAACTGTTGAAGGGTTAAGCTACTTGAGCTATTTTAAAATCACACAATCGTTATTATGACTGAGACTTTGAAATGCACGTAATTTTTATTCATGCATTATCTTATTTTCCTTCAGCTTTGAAAGTTACGAAGACAACTATTCCAAAAAAATATAGGTCTTTAGAGAAAATGTTTATGCAAAACATTAACCTCGCGTTAACTAATAAAGTAACAATCTGCTAAACTAAACACAGCCTAATTCCCAAAATAATCATTCTTACCAATAAAGCTTTCCTCAAATTATTTTACACTCAAAACAGGCTAAATATTACCTCAAACTTCTGGGAGATCTAATTAAGATTTTTACCAAAACATTCGAGTTTTTTATCTCCTTTTGAAGTTAAGTTGTTGGCGAAATGTATTTTTACATTGAAATGCGGAAAGATAGAAACCAGAGGACAGTGTTTGTTTTCGATGGAAGAAGCTCATAATGAATTTGAAATATTATGTTGTCCTGTTGCCAGAGTGTTTTTTTATTTGATAAATTTTATATATTATAAGTTAAATCAATTTATAGAATGAAAGTAAATGCAAGTGTATAATAAAAATTATAAAATAAAATGAACCACAAAAATAAGTAGAATTAAATATCCCGCGTGTGATAAAATCCCCTCCCCCAACTTCTTTAAATTTAAACTCGGCTGAATTATTACTATTCAATAATTCTGAGCTAGAATTTTGTTGTTTTGTGATTAAAAACAGTTTTATTTTGGCAAATTTTATGGTTTTATTTAGTTGAGTTTGGTAGTAATATTAACGTCGCATGCAGCTACACGAGGCTTTGATCGACGGCCGCAGTAAATTTGAACCCGGCAAGGACGTGACGACAATGAGTGGCACCCCTCTCTAACCGTACCACACACACCAACGGGAGGCTTTCAGCTCATAGATTTAACGTGCATCGCTGCCCTACACGGCGGGTCTTTGGTGGTAGGGTAGCTCCGCATGCCTCCCATGGTCCACCAACCACTGAGGACTACGCAGCCCCATGGTTTTAAGCAGGATAAAGCGTCGGACTATGTTTTATTTTATTCGCTTTAATGCTGCACAATCGACGGTGTCAGATCGAGGCCCAGGAAATTCATAACGGCAAAGGGATAGATGTACGCCTGTCGTTAGCCGTCGCCATCAGCCAAATACAAGTTACATTAGATTTTAGCTCCGTTCCATCTATTTTTGAGGAGAAACCCTGGTTGTGTTGGTCAGCCTCCCACCTCTTACCCTCACCAACACTCTGAAGCTGGCAAAGATGTTTACAGCAGGGATGGGCAAACTACGGCCCACCGGAAGGTTCTATCCGGTTCGCGGATAGAATTTTAATTTGCCGGTCCAAAGCTACATATATATATATATATAAATGGATGTTTGTATATATGAAATTCCATCGCTACAACACCATTCAACCAATCACTATGAAAATTGGCATGTATATGTATTTTTTGTAGAGAAGGTTTGTTACTTTTCCCCTTCGCTCCCCACCAAGTGGCGAGGCATATCAACTTCTGCACCATTTAGTCAATCGCCATGTTGCTAACACGATCGCCAAACATGATGCCAACTTGACTTTGTCGTTAATATTTCGCTGTGTTTCAATTGAATCGCCATTATAATGTAAGGAACGGCATTGCTTGTGAATCTTACAATTTTGACATAAAATAAATACAACAGAAAGTAATATTAACGTATTACTCATAAATTATTTAACTATTTTAAGCGCTCATTACACAAAATTTGTAACAATGTGTTACTTTTGCTGAGCAGAGATCAGCTTAGGAAGGTGTTTTTAAAAATCAACCCAGAAGAGAGTTACCGGGCGCTACAAATAAAAAAAAATCCCCTTTTTTATCAACTATAGATTTTAAGACTCAAAATTTAACAAATAAGGGTTTTCTGTTCAACTGAAATATGCAAAAAGCTTTTTTTAAAAAAAATTTAATATTCACGTAAAATTAACTCATTAAGAACTTCTTTATCCTTCAATTTGTATTGTTTAATTTTTTAATTCGCCCGTGTAAAGAACGGGTATCCAGCTAGTATATTTATGTATTTTATAGCCATCTCCTTTTCTATTTTGTTTAAATATTATTTTTTCTCTTCCTTTTCAATTAATTTATCGACGATATCTGGGCCCATCTCAAAGCTTTTAAACTAAAACTCAATCTGTTTGCTGAGCAGCTAGATAAGAACGGCTTGTCTCATTTCCCGAGGTTAAATTAAATATCTCAGTAAATGAAGAGAAGCATAAGACTTACGAAGATGGCTTGAGAAAAACAGTATTTTGAGTTCGAACACAGATTTCAAGGTTCCAATGCCATTCAAAAAGAATTGGATATTTTACCATGCCTTTCAACGTAAATTGTGAAGCAGTGAGATCAGATTTGCAGCTTGAATTAATTGAGTTACTATCTAACAATCAACTCAAGCAGCTATTTCTTAATATAAAGTTAGAATTTTACAAATCATTATCGAAAGTAATATCTTACGCCTAGAAATTCAGTGCTATATCAGCTTCATCTTACATATGGGATCAAGTGTTTTCAACAATGAACCTTAGAAAGAATTATTTCAGAAGTAGACTGACAGAAGAGCATTTAGCCTCGTTCTTTAGAATCAGTGCATCTCAATAAAAAGAACTTTTAAGAATAAAATCTCAACTTCATTTATCTCATTAACATATTTAAATTGTAATACTTGTATATTGTTTTTAAAATTTTAAGAAAAACTTATCTTGGCTCTCAAATTTTTTTTTCTTTTATTTTTGACCCACAATCAAAAAAGTGTGCCCATCCCTGGTTTAGAGTATTCCCATGCCGTACAGAAACTATACACGCCTTCTTCGAGATTCGAACCCAGGGCCTATGGCTCAGTAGTCAGTGTCAGTAACAACTATACCATCTGTAGTAAAGAGCATTTTTAATCATGTAATCATTTTAAAATATGGAGTTTTACCTGAAAGCCTAAAAAGTTACTCTGCAAAATAATTTAGAGCACACAAAATACAAAAAAGGCTAGTCGAAAGGTTATTTGAAAGAAATTTAAAAATAACATGTGTGTATCGATACTTACTCTCGTTCCCCTTTCATTATTCAAAAAGTATCATTTCAAATAATTTAACTGTAAAATTTTTCTAAAAGAAATATGATAATTTTACTTAGTTAAAAGTTCACTTCAGAAATGAAAATGGTTTCAGATATCACTTGCTAAAAATAAAATATGCATGTAATTAGAACTATTTTGTTGGAAGTCGATTTAAGGATAAACTAGAATACTTATGTTCCAAAAGTCGGAAAACTATAATTTGATATGAGCGAGAAAAAACAGAAATTAAGAAAAAGCAGACGATTTATCTTCTTAAAATGATTTGAGTTGAAATGAAATCAATGACTTCGCTCGAAATGCGCCTATGAAACATTATTCTTCAGAATTTCTACATAACTATTTTCCAGGATAATGTAACGGGGAGAAATATTAATCATAAGTACATGATGTGAATCAAAATCAAGAAAAGATGCTGGATTATCATGTTTCATTTTGAAAATTAAAATATTTGTTTTGACGACGAAAGCAAATAACAAATGATTCCATAATTGAAATCTATCATCGTTAAAATAATGGTAACGAAGTTTCACAAAAATATAATTTTAAGGAATGTTGTATTTAAAAAATATTTTAAAAATTCAATTATCGAGCGAAACTTAATTCCATGTTTCAAAAGTGGATATTTTAATTTTTCGATTCTTAATAAAAACATCTTCTATGGAAAAATAAACTCGTTACATAAATTTTTTGTCCAAGATAGGAAATTAAATTTATTTTAAAACCAATATTGCTTTTTTGTACCTTGAATAACAAGATAGGTTTGAGAAAAAAAATTCAAATAAAAAAATTGTATGACACAAATAACTCCATCATTTTCATATTACACTCATAATATTGAAATACATATTATAACAAATATTGTAAAAACATCAAATAGTTAAAAATGTTGATGGAAAACCGAACATGATTGAAGAAAATTTTATTTTTTGATATGCATAAAATTCGACGAATGTGTCTTGTTCACTGGGGAGTCTCAGGGGTGTTAATTTTGTCTCGAGGGGTAGGAATATAAACAATTTTCACAAACAGACATAATTTTTAAATTTAAATGAATCTTTTACACATTATTTACAAAGGATTGTGGTTTCAAAAAAGTACAAAATGTTTGAAATATAATCATAATTTAAAATAATTATAAGCATATGAAAATAAGAAATAATTTTGTAATAAATATTAAGTAATTTTTGCGTTGCGCACGTATTTTCTAAAATAGTAGTCTTTGATGTATATAAAACTTTATAGAATTATGAAATGTATCATCCTATTTAAACCCTACTTAATTTGAGAATAATATATCTTTTGTACTTCAAAATATTTGAAAAATATTGAATTTCAAAACAAAAAAAATTGAAAACGTAATTTTTATATTTTTAAAAAATATATAATTTATTATTCTATTCATATAAAAATAATACAGTGTAATAAATATACATTTAGCTTTATGAATAAACTTATTGCCAGTATAATTAAAGCTACTATTTTAGAAAATAGCATGCGCAACGTAAAACTTAATATTTCTAATAGAAATGTTTCTTATTTTTATATGCTTATAAGTTTTAAAATTATGATTATATTTTAAAACATTTTACACTTTTCTGAAGTCCCATTCCTTTATAAATATAAGGTGTAAAATATACGAATTATTTAATTTTAATTTCAAAGAGTTATATATATTTGAATATGTTCATATTTTAGCCCTCTAGAGAAAGTTAACACCTCCGAGACCCCTTTTAATGGTGTCTGACTGCGTTCAGAATCGTGATGTTGAAAAAGCGAATAAATGAATAAATTTTTTGAGGAATTTAGTTTCAGTTGAATTTGATTATACATATACATTTGTTTTAAAAATATTTTTACAAGAAAATATTATTTAAATATGAATTTTTGGTAAAAAAAATAAATAAGGAATGACATGCACTCAAAACATTCTCCTTTTATGTAAAATGCTTCTATCATAATAATATTTCTCTACAATATATAATTAAGACTTCTATACCGGAGCTGAAATAAAATTTTGGGAAATTCACATTATTTTGAAATTTATGATCAATTTAAATAATAATGGATGTTTTTATTAAAATTTCTGTAGTCTGATCAAATAAAACACAAATAAATCCACTTTACAGTATGTATTTAGAAACTTCTAGTCCAAGCTGTGTTCAGAGTCTTATAGATATATATAAGCAAAATATTATTATAGAAGCATTTTCATAAAAAAGAATGTTTTGCATATATGTCATACCTTCATCATTTTTTTACTAAAATAATTGTGTTCAAATAATTTTTTCTAGCAATAATATTCTTCTTTATATTCTAATTCAACTGACACGAAATATCAAACAAAAAGTTCATTTATACTCTTTCTCAAAATCACAGTTTCGAAAGTATAGCGAGTCACCTTATCTGTAAGTTCGAAAGTAGCACAACATTCAAATTTAAAATACAAATAAAAGAAAGTCCTTTTCTTATAAGAACCTTGTATAAACACCACTATAATTCAAACAAACGAGAAAAAAAAAATCAATATTGGATAAGATAGATAAATAAACGAATAAGAAACAGGTCTTTCGATACCAGAAGGTTGGGGAGAAAGTAAGCATGCAAGAAAATCAATATTATACTGTGTTTTGTGATGGTCTTGTTTACACTTCATGAGCTAGCTGCATATCAAAGGGTTGGTGACCAGTCGGGTCGATCGATTCTTTGCTCCGCGAACAGGCTTCCCACTAGACAGCCGCTTTAGCAGTTCAAATTGCTTCGGCGGGGGACTGACTTTCGGGGAAAGGGGGGAGGGACTAGGAAAAGCAAATATCAACTTACGTAATACTTCTGAAATGCAAGTTCTCAAATTCAGTTTTCTTGCCTAATTATGTGTTTCGCAACATATCACTTTTCTACTATAATATTGACTACTACATTTGGCTTATTTCATTGAGAAAAAAACTGATTGGGGAAGGTGAGAGAGTAAGGCTTCTTATTGCAAAATGTTATACAATTTTCCCGTAATAATGGCTGCAAAAACGGAGGTGGAATCAGTGCCGGTTCATCCATTGGTGCTTGGGACGGGAGGCCTGGATAAACCGGATTTTCTGGTTATAATTTCGATCCGTCAGGGCCAAGGGGGCCAGTAGATCTTCTGCGACCAGGGCCTAAAATGATTTTAAATCGGTACTGGGTGGAATCAATACGAATAACAAGGAACTGATTATGTCATAAAGCCAGTGAGATCTCATCAAATTGATTTATGACCACATAATGCCCATAAGGCCAAATCTTACAAGTACGATCATGCCTTAATACAACGAGTACAATATGTAATACAATATGGTACAGATTTGTACATAAATATGCACAGATTTGCTTTTATTTGGGTATTTTGTACGATATTTAAAGACTTACACCTTCCTTCAATGACTCTGTCTAAAATAATATTCGCTAAGGATATTATGGGATTATATTTATAGTTTCCGTTATCTTTTAGTGTTTTTTTCAGTAAATACCTCATCATAATTATTATTACCGCAAGTGCAGTAAAATAAAAGCTTAATTTCACAAGTATTATTTATAGAGTTCTTTGAATTACGCACAAATATACTTATATAAAGGTTCACTTCAGCAATAGTGTATTTGTCATCTCACTGACAAACCTTAAATATATTGTAGGCATAAATCATATTAAATAAACTTGCTAGAAAGAAAAAACATGTTTTTAATAACCAAAATATTAGGTTACAGAACAGCACATTCGATCAAAAACTGCACTTCGCTTTTATTTAATACATAATTAACAAAACTATCAAGTAAGTTTTACATATTTAGATTTTTATTAAAATTTTGCTTTTGTTTAATTTTTTTTATGTGATGAAAAGCACGTGGTGACTTTTTTAGTAAGAATCTTCTTTGAAATTTGATTTGATTTTAATTTACGCCACACTCTGAAGCAATATGGGTACAATGGGCTCAATTCATGTGACGTCATAGTCACAAGATAGTGAAAGCCATGTGATTCTAGCCAATCAATTCAAAAACTCATGTGACGTCATAGTCAACGATAAAAACTATCTAGTGTTTCCAGCTAATCAGTTCACGCTCTCCTGTGTTACCAAGTTTTGCTCTTTGCAGAAACTTTCTCTTAAAAAGTACTTATGTAAACAAAATGCGTTTTATTTAAAAGTATAAACATAAAATATGTTGTTTTTTTAATTTAAAAGAATCTTTTTGAAGAAAATTTTTTTCCCTAACATTTAAACATCTTTACCCAAATATGAAATTTGAAATTTTATATGAGTTTTACAAATGGAACAACAAGTACAATTAGTTTAATGTTTGTTTTGAATTCAATGGAGAACACGTATTTGTCTTTATCATGTGAAGTCATGAATTGAGCCCATTGGCGAGAGACCTCATAATTTTGAACCTGGGTCGATTGATGAGGGGTCAATTGAACCCGAGCTGACATCTCACCCTCCAACTTCATGCCAGCATTAGAATTTTTAGATTTAGAATGTATCACCCCATCTACAGGACGAGACATTAGTGGTAGAAGGGCCATATCTTCTTTGAAGAGAAGTCTTTACTTTCTATTTCTGTGTATGAATAACATTTTTTGATAGATATACAACAGTACATCATGTGGAACATTTGAAATTCAGATGCTTCTCCAAAAATTATAAATAACATTCAATGGGCATAAAAGTTAAGGTTAAGGATTTAATAAAGGTTTTTGATTATGGATTTCTTTCCGGTAGAAATGAGTGCATTAGGGATTTTAAAGTTTGAAAAGCTGTCATTGAAATCTGATTATGTAATTGATTATTGATAAAAATTTGTATGATAAATATTTACTTAAGCTATCTCATAAACTTCTATTAAGTAAGACTAATAGACTAAGTAGATAAATGATTGAATGTATTGTTGTTTAAATGTTTTCTACTTCGCTTAAATAAAAATTCGCATTCTGTGCTTGACATTTTTACAAAATTAGAAACAAAGATTTTTTTATCCTTCATATTATCAATGTCTTATCGTAATTACATAGTAAAATTATAGGATACGTCATAAAAAAGATTAAATTAGCTGACCTACAACGAGCTGTTTTTTTTCTCAGTGGGCTTCTTTTAAATAAGTTAACCATTGATCATTAAACTTTAAAAAAATGTTACCATTCTTCGACTACGAATCAAACATTTGTATATTTTCAAACAAATTAGTGCATCTTTCTATCTTTCATTTAAAAAATACTAAAGGGGTAATAGTGATATTGGCAGATACTAAAAGCGTTTCTTTCCACAAATAACCTTGTTATAGGAATTACATACGTACTTAGTCATTCGGCGGACAGAAAGTACAAATTGTTCGTCTGCAGGAACGGGTAGCCGATTAGACGGATGTTGAGTTATTAAGGTTAATATTGGCCGATATCTATCTTGAATCCTTGATAGGATTTTCCAATGAACTAATAGCGCTATTTAAAATTTGTCAGGATATTAATAATTATATGACAAACTGAGCTGGTAAACGATACTATTAAAAGTGTTCGATAAATAACTTTAACAACGTAGAATAATCCTTCACTTTATAATATATTTTAATATTTAGGTGAATTTTTATTTTCAAAAATGATTTCGGATTTCTTAAAAAGAAAAAATAGCACCGAATAATTCTCTCTAGTTTATAAAAAGAAATAATTATGCTGAGAAAAATGTTTTTAAAAACCTTAATTTATGTGACAAATTTATATAACATCATTTAGAAATGCAGAATCTTTATATATATTTTAAAGGAATGAAATGTCTAGATACGTATAAAATTTTAAATATAAATTTAAAAAATAGCGTTAATTCATGTTTATTAAACTTTTTCAAAATAGACCAGAACATCTTGACAAATTTTTCAGAGCATTGGTTTTTTATATGTTTGACCTCTAATGATTTGAATTTTTCCTCTTAGAATCAAGTTGTCTCGAAAAAAAATTACCACTCGTGAATTTTTAATCTAAATACACCATTACGCAAATAGGAATTTTATAAAACACATGATTTTAACCAATAAGATTTGTAATGAAATAAAACTCATTTCTGGGTGATTTTTTTTCCCCGAGTGAGGCAAATTTCAGTCATACTTAAATCTTGCTGAAAAGATTTCTAATAATAAAAAGTAATTGCTTGGAACTTTTATAAATGGTATTTTAACTTTATCATAGTACTCCTTCTTTACTTTTAGTATATTGTGATATTGAGAGAGAGAGAGAGACCAATACGTTTTTAAAAATTTACTTTGATTTGAATTACCGTAGTTACTCGAATCTAAGCCGCACTATTTTTCCAGTATTATGCTACTGAAAATCGGGTGCGTCTTAGAATCGAAAGCAAAACATTAGTTAGATGGAAAAAATTGAGTTTCCGGCCCTTTCAAAAGGAAAATGTAACCGTCCATTCTGGCCACTTGCATCTATGACTTATTCCATTCCGCAATTTATCTCCAGTATTCAGTCTATCCATAACATCATTGTGTACTCGTATTTAGGAAAATTTGTTTGTGTACACTTTCTTTTAATCATCTAAACATCAAAAATATCGCTAATAGCATCAAAATGAGTTCACTATGACAAAAGTATGAAGAGAGAGGCAATTTTATATTCAGAAAAAAAACGTAAATAGAGCAGCAATTATTCAAAATTTGACACGAATGAAACAAATATACGTCGTTGGCATTAACAAAAGGATATATTTTTTACTTGTAAAAAATTCTTTAACTATTTTTCTTTAATATATTCTTTAAAAAAATGTTACATAATAAATGGATTAGATGGCACGGAAGACGAAACCGTGTGGGAAAATGACGCCGCCACCCCGGCACTAATTCCGAAGTCAGCTGTTTTGATGGGAGTGACGAATAATTTTCGAAACATGTTACGGTGACGGTTAGAGTAATTATAAGTTCATGTATGTGTTTGAAAGTTTTTAATACTGGTAAAATAAATTAATTATTAGCTTCTTATTATTTGTCATTTAAAGTTTTATAAAAATTTCTCAAGTATCGGATATTAAGAAGAACCTTTTACACAATTTTTTCCCCCTCAAAAACATTTTGAAAATTTGGGGCGTGGTTTAGAATCAAAGGTGGTTTAGATTCGAGTAAATACGGTAAATCACACATAAAAATGTAGCATTTTACTGATCGATTGAAGCATAGCTTTATTTTATATGCAATAAAGACAAAGTTCAAATTGTATTCACAATTTTTTTGAAATTTTAAGACAATGATAAAGACGGCATCTTTGTCTTAAAAATTATATTATATTCTTAGTTTAACTTCCTTAGGGCCAAACTGTTTTTACATTGCATGAATTTTAATTACATTATATTTCTTTAGCAATCCCTTCCCTTTCTTATAAAATCTTAGCATAACATTAAATAAGTGGAGTTGTTAACCCTTAACTTCGCAATTTTTTAAATTTCTATGAAAAAGTTATATCAGCTAGTACTCAAGTAATAATAAAAGGGGAATATATATATAAAAAATTAAGCTGTTTTAAATTGAATTTCATTATTTTTTTTGTTAGGTGCAGAAATGCAACATTGCTCAAAGTGCTGTAAATTACAAAAATTTTTTTTTGTGAGTTTTATTATTCATCAAAAAAATGTTTAAATTTCTTACCTTTTTATTTGCCCAATAAACAAGAGGAAGCATAAAATATAATGGATTTTTTTTAAAAGCCAAAACACAGTTCTTAATCAAAATTTTTTTATAATTGTTGGGGATTTCTGAAAAATGTATTCCATCTAGTTTTTCAAAATTTAAATGTTTTCGTTGCAGAAATTTTTTTTCCAGAAAAAGTGATTTATAGGTAATTAAAAAATATTGGGGTTTTGTTAAAAAAAAATAAATCAAAATGTTGAAAGAAATGCAACAGTTGAGTTAAAGGGTTAAACATTTTTCATATTCTTATTCTTAATTTTCCCAGTTGGTGTGAAAGTAAAATTTTTAATATTTTCTCAGTCTTCGGATTATCTAAGTGAAAAATCTCCGAGAAAATATGGGAAAGTTTCTCCGCGCATATGTTTGCTCCAGATCGAGGCACTTAGAGAACCTTCTGAGGAATTGTTTGTCAAGTTGTGCAAATATGCCTTTCGGATTGCCAGAAATGAGTTCTGGGAATCCAAAGTCCGCAGAAGTCGTCCACCGTGAATGTCATTTGCTAATTATGCTAAAGTAATCGCTTGGAAGATATAAGAAATATTTCTTTTACAAGTTGAAAAAGGTATTATACAACAGATTATAAGTGGCTAGCAAAACTAAACACAAAAAAAAGAAAAGATAGGACCTTTTAAAAAGCTTGCGTTAACTTAATTCATATCGATAAAGAATTATAGAGCTAGGTTAGGTTCCAAAAATAAAATTGAAGTACTATTTATTATGAAAAATATAAAAATTTTCGGATTTTTAAAACTCAATAAATTTGGGTAATATTTTTTATTTATTAAAATTTAAATTTTTATGGTTAAAATCTCGACAATAAAAATATAAAATATTACCCTAAAAATTTTTTTATTAATAAATATAATAAATCAAAATTTCTATTAATCCAACCCTAATTTTTTAAAATTAATTTTTTAATTTCGTTTTGTTACTTTTTTTTTGAAAAAAAACATATTAGTAATAATTTAGAAAAATTATATTTTTATAATACACAAAAAATATTCCATTAATCTTAAATTATGTAGTCATTGAAGAAGCTATAAGACCACTTTGATTTCAGAAATTACGAAATAAATAAAATTTCTAATTATTATTTAAGCACATGAAGTGATATCACACCAAGCGTATAATAATTAGATTTGGATTGTTTGTAATAATACAATATAGGATCAAATTAACATAAATAGAAAATGAAAAGTACACTATTAACAAATTATTTGACCACTCTTGTCTCGTCCCTTCGACCACAGGTGTTGGAGGGTTCCAGTAAAGATCAGCCATTTTTCAACTAACGTAATTTTATTTACTATATCACTTAATAGCCTTAATCAACTTAATTGAAAATGCACTTAAACCCCTAAACCCGAGGAGAAATCAACCTCAATAAAGTAATTATAATAGAAATAAGAGCACTTATCTCTTAACCTGAACGCTGTTGCTACAATACTTGAATAATATTAAACTTATATTCCCTATACGACCACCGGTCGATAACGCTATGTGTGTTTTCGTCTATTTCAACTTTCGACCATCATCTCACCTACAATACGACCAACACTTAAATAGAAACTCTAATTTCCATAAAACCCAGTCTTCTCCACAGAAAATAGTTTTCAACTGAAATCAGAGTTAAAAAGATTATTTTACCCAAGAGGATTAACAGAAACGTGAATAGACCCGTTACACTCTTGTTTAAACATTTAAAGAATGAAAATTAATCTGATTTTGATCCTGTATTTTTCCTAATAGCCTCAAAAATTGTACTATTAAAATGACTATTTGATTAAATTTTATTTCAGAAATATTGTGCTGTTCTTTTACAATACCTATTTTTAGTACATTTGCAGAGGAAAATTGTTTAAATTGTCATAAACTGTGACATAATACCCCTAGAAAGATTCGAATCTGAATTTCCACTTAGCCATGGCAAATAACTGGCATTTTCCTTTTATAAACCATTCTTAAGTCGATTTAGATATATGGTAGGAAGCATTGGCTTTTTGAAACATACAGTTATCACTAAGTAATAAAGGCCCAAACTGTTTCAAATGATCATATAGCATAACTTGATTTCTGTACCGAGTCAATACGTTTCGAAATTCGCCTTAAATCGTACAATCCATCACGACTGAAAGCGCCCCAAACCATTAATGGTCCTTCTCCCATTGGTCGGTAGAAGTATTCCTTCGTTCCTTTCTCAAATCATTCCAATAATGTTTGTGACCATCGGGGCCGTCAAGATTAAATTTCTTTTCAACAGCAAATAAAATTTGTTTGCACTCATCATTCCGACACCACCTTTATCGCTCGTTTCTCTCTTTCTTCTCTAGAATGTTTTAAGGGGTTCACCCATGTGACGGCCTGTTTTTTAAGCAGGGAATTTTTTTTTTTTGACGACCAAAAAGATAGAACCTTAAGTTTTTATCATTTGTTTTTGTATTTTAAGGTATGTATACACAAAACCAAAAAAATCAAAAAACGGGGTTATAGCCCCCCTGAACACACACACACACACCTCGAAAAAATGGACCCTCACTTCCTAAACGATTCCGGCTGATAGGCTAATCAGAAATAAAAATAATTAATAGCGTTTTAATCTATAAGCTTACATGTGCACAGAATGGACTATTCTCAATTGAAAATATCAAAAATTGGATTTTTGGTAGACCTCTGAAGAAAAAGTTTCGAATTTCATGGTTTTTTGTTATGTTTCTGTTATAAAAAATAAAAATATCTTGAATTTTGGAATGATTGAAGTACATTTGGTGCCTATATATGTGCTAAGTGTACCCTATATATTTGAAGTCATTCGGTCAAAACGTTCTCAAGATATATTGGAGGAAAGTTTGAAAAGCACAGTTTTGAGAAAAACGCGTTTAAAAATTCAAGTCTGATTAAAACAATGAAAATCTTAACTTAGTGCTCCGAGTAGTTGCTCTTACAACGCCTGATTCTTTATAACAACTTCGAATTTAAAAAAAAATACCTTATCACCGTATTCTAGACATGTTAAGGAAGCAATTTATGAAAATGAATGAAATCTAGAAAATCAATGAAAATCTAGACCTTTGCTTCGCAGGTAATAATTTACAGAAATGCTATCGCATGAGTTTCATAATGATTCTAACTTCCTCAGGTTGTCTTATAGTTTTTTAACGACAACGTACTTAATTTTTAGAAATTTTAAAACATTTTAATAGTTTTTAAATAAATTTTTAAAACAGAAAGCATTTTGTGATCAATTTTAATAAACACGCAAAATGCTTGCATGTAATGTCTCCTTCCTCAGAACTGCTCCAAATCCTCCAGGAAAATTTCAAGAACCAAGGGATACAAAATACCTTCAAGATACAAAAAAATACAAAACACTTTATTATTTGACCTTCCAAATATATATTTTTTTTTAAAAAAAAGAGAGCTGTAATGGAAAAAATTCATTATTACAAAAGCAGGACCCAGGAAATAAAGACCATTTAGTTATTAAAAATGAAAAACACAATATTTATTGGAAAAAGTAATTCTATTATATACCTTGCGACTTTTTTCATTTCTCTTCATAATCACTTCCCACATTTCGGTATTTGTCTTATCTATTCACGAGCTTCAGAATTACAATGTTTTATTGTTCCGCTGCTAAATCAGGCGTTCACTGCATACAAATAAAAAACCAATAGTTGCGCTAGCGATTATCACTTTTTCTCTAAGCAGAAAGTATTTCCGGATGGTAAACTTTTTGGAAGTGATGAAGAGTTGGAGAATACAATGAACATCAGGCTTAATGCACTGGCGGAAAAAGAGTATAATAGGAATTCTGAAGCTCGTGAACATCTACGAGAAATGTTTAAATGTAGGAAGCTATAAAGAAAAGTAAAAAAGCTTCAAAACATGCAACAGATTCGTTTTTTTTCCAAAGACATATTTCATTTTCTATAAACAACCGATCTTCATTTTCTGGATAACCTTCGTAATATACTATACATATTTTTCATATATTAAGACAATTTCTTAGAGTATTTACTGAAAAAAATTTTATATTATGCGACTTGCAATTTTTTAAAAAAATAAATCACAATAAATTTAACATATAGTTTTCTAAAATGTTTGTTAATATTTTCATATGAAAAATCAAATATTGCTATTTTCCTAATTCGTTGAATACGTTTTGTTCTGAGTTGAGTTGAGTTTGGTGTTTTATGGCGAAAGAGCCAGTTTTGGCTATACTGCTCCAAACATTCATAGGTCTGTGGTCTGGGGAAAAAAAAAATTGGTGACAAGATGGGGGGTCGAAAATAGAAAGGATCTGGGGTCCCCGGGGTCGTGACACCCGTTTTTCCCAAGATAAAACCCCCCTTTGGGGAAAAAGGAAAAGATCCTAAGGTCCTGGGGATTGTACCCCCGTACCCACCTAAAGAAGGTGAGCCCCCTGAGGGGTACGTTTTGTTCCACAATGCAGTTCACATTACTGTTTTCTCACAAATGTTGGTTGGTTGGGACATATTTCTATAATTAACTAAGAGATTCGGTAACTTAGAACGACCTATAGTTCTTTAGCTATTTTCAAGCCATTTATTATTCCTATAAACCAATTGATATTCATTTAAAAGGGTTAATGAGCATTTAAGATTGCTCATCAATATGTCTACCAGGGTATCAGTTTTAATATAATACACGTGACGAATAAATTAATCTTAACTAACCAGTTCGTCTAGAAGATATATCTATGGTTTGCCTAGATAACATCAATCAGTAGAACGATTATACTTAAAATGCTACATCCTGTTATAAAATATCATACACATAGGAGTCAAAACCAAAACTTTAAATTGCTTCAACAGTTTATTATGATTTCAGATATGGAAAAGTATTTCTTTTATATTTGTGTGTGTGTGTTGAGCTTTCATATTTACTTTCATATATAGAGGTAACATTATTTTTATCATTTCCATTTTAAAATAAGTATAATTAAAAAAATTTTAAATTCAAACTTTCTAATTCTATGTTTACTCTTCACGAGCTATAGAAACTAAAAAAAAACAATTTTTTAGAGGCCCATTTCGGGATTCTAAAAGATTTTCAAATTACGATTTTTTTATTTAAAAAAAATTACGTACCAATAATTTTTGCCTCAGTTATCATCTTTGCCATTTATTACGTTTGAGAAAATAGTTCTATACACAGAATATTAATTTCCACCCTGAATGGCACCTGTTACCAAATACACCCGAATTGTGCTAATATACAGCTCTCCCAGATCAGCATTTTATTTTGCTTTCGATATAAAATAAAACAATATATTTATAACAAAAAAAAATATTTTTCATATTAAATTAAAAAAGGAATAAAAAATTTTGGTTTTTATCTTTATAAAATAAATGTGATTCATATACTATAAAAAGCCTACTTTCTTTGTATTTTAAATAATGATAAATGGCTGACATATCCATTATCATTCATCAAAACTACTGCGTATATCGATAATAATAAGGTTTCGAACTGTGAAAAATACATCTCTCTTTCATTCATTTTTTAAAAAGTTATGATAAATTTATTTCACTTTTTTTTTCCCAAATTCCGCTTTGGACGAATCCAGTAATAGTCATTAAACCAGCCAATATATCTTTTACCTCGAGATTACCAATATCGCAAGATTATTGAGCATTTGGTTCTTGTGTGGTAAGTTATAAATCATTCTGGTCATCTCTTTTGATGTGAAAAGGGTTAATTTTTGTTTGCCCTCTGATGAATACGGTAAGTCCCGAAGCTTTTAAATAAACATTAATATCCGAAAGACAGAACGGATTAATTTATGACACATAGGATATTCGTAACATTCAAAATTTAAAGTTGTAATGCATTAAAAGTTTTTTTATTAAACTTTTTTCAGGTAATATTAAATTTGGGTTTGATAACAAATGATATGTTTTAAGAATTGGTTTAGTCTTAGAAGCGCATGTCAAATATTTGCATTTTTTTCATTCATTCAATTTAATGGCTGTAATAACTTTTGGTGATTTTTTTTTACTTTAAAAAATTATTTTTTAACTCTATATAACGAACTACTGCAAAGTTTAAATGAAAAAAAGAGTGTGTTTGTATTATTTAATATATGATTACTTTGTAAGTTGTATCTGCCTTGTAGTGGGGCTGATTCAAAGCCAACCCACTGGTATGGCATGGAAGTTCAAAGAGTGTGATGCCAGTCCAAGTGCCGTCTTTGTTCACCCGAAAAACCCTTTATTTGGGGCTTTTTAATAATTTCTTTTACCAACAAAATATTTGCGCTTCCTTTTAAAACCCTTGGTTAACAATATGAGGTAAATAAATTTCAATAGGAAGTGATGGTGTCAACGAAACATGGTTTGAAAGAAACATTTTATTATTATTATTATTATTATTTATGTTTCTTGTTTTTTTTTTCCTTTTTACTTTTGGTCTGCTTGATGCATTTGAATTGGATAATTTTATTATTTTTTTCTACGTATTTGTAAGAAAGTGGGGATATGTATATTCTTTCTTTCATCTCTTTTACCCCTTATGTTTTCTTTTATTATTATTATATTGCTTTCTATATTTGTATTATGTTCACATACACGTATGTATATCGTGCAGTTACCTTTAAATTTGTGTTTTGTAACTTTACTGTCTTCTGCTGTTTAAAATGTAAACTTTGTTTTTTTTTCAATAAAGACTGGACGTAGGGGTTGTTGTTTTTCAAGGGATCGGTATGTAGCTCTAAACCCTCTTCAGGTGAGCTCGGTTCCCTTGGGCATTCCACCAATGGCCGTAGTGTTGCTTTAGAGCAGTGATTTTGAAACTTTGTCAACTCACGAACCCCTTGAAACTATAAGGTGTTTCCAAAAAACTCCATCCAAATAAAAAGCCCCTAATAAGAATATGTTTTTAAATAATATTTAATCTGCCCTTGCATTTTATTATATAACTGGAATATGTGTTTGAATCTTCTTACACAAACTATAAAAGTCTAGATATATTGAAGCTATCATCAATCGCATTTCATATTCTGCGTAAACTGGCTTCTATGTCTTATTTTTGTTGTTGCATACTTTGAGGAATATTTTTAACTTAAGAACATTGTTCAGAATGATATTAAAATGTTTATAACTGTGTTAGAAACTTTCGCGTATTCTGCAAATTTTCAACCTAAAATGTAGGAGCTATTCCTGCTTAAATGTCGAATCTCTTGATCTACCGATAAGTTGTTCCTTTTCCTTTATTGGTAGGTCTTCTGATTTATCCATTCATGCTTGAAGTACGTGACTTTGACGATGCTTAAGATTTTATTTTATATTTATAATTGTTTTTACAGGCAATCTGCCTTAAAGAACGCAATCTTTTATTAAATTTAAAACTTTACTAAATTTTGGTTCAGCAAATAGTGATCACTTGCGGAACTTCTCTCAAAGTTCTATGGATGGTTGTAGACCTAGAGTAAGATGTTAATGAATATTTGAGATGTCATCCAGTTTTTAGAATTTTTTTATTCGGCATTTCCAAAATTAAAAAAAAAATAGTTATAATAAAATCTAGTCTATTGTAAATTATTTTAATTTGACAATGTATCCGAACACGTTGAGCACTTTTTAAAAAATAGTATACTAAAACATTATAAATGCTTTTTTAAGAATCAATACCAATAAATACTAATACTTAATTATACATATATATATATATATATATATATTATTGTACTACTGTACCTAATTTTTCCCGTCTTGACTAGTTATACTTAGATTTTATAGCTATTTGTATATATTTATGGGTTATATATATATATATAAACGGTATTTTTCAAAAAAATATCTAAATTTTACAAAAATCACAATTATAAGTGAAATTTTAGAACTATTCTTGAAAAACTTCAAATCAATTAGAGAGAAAAAGTAATATAAACCTATATTAGTAAAAGTTTTATTAAAACAAATTAGATTCATTTGTCTAGAGAATTCACAAAAAAATTTAATGTTTTATTAAAATTCTAAAATTTTAGAGCTGATCGAGTAAATATTATAAGAAATGCGACATTCTTTATGAGACCATTATTTAAGAAACAGTCAATAACTCAAAAAATATTCATATTCATACAATAAGAAATGTTTTAGTACATTCTCTAGAAATTAATATAAATATGGAGTTCAGAAAGTTTTATAGAAATCTATTAGTAACATTTCGAGTTATCAGACTCGCCATGATAGATTTTGAACAATTTAAATGTCCATTTATGGTAGATTATATATAAATCTCCCTTCCAGTTTTTCTAACTTAATAAAATTGATTGAAACTTGATCTCTATAGGAAGCGTAGAAACAAAACAAAGTAAGTTTTGTAAAGCTAAATAAGATTGCTCTATTCAATAAAAAAGAAGAAAAAAATGTGCTTTGACCAAATTTGGTCATTTCTACGCTTTCGGATGCTTAACGGTTTTTATAATTTTTGGGTAACCTTTTAGCGACATTTTTACTAAACTATACTTTTAAATAAAGTATATTATTCTTAATTTGCCTGTGTCGTTTGCGAACTATATAAAATGTTTTAATATCTCTGGTTGTCTGTACCCATGCATTTATAACAAAATTCCGATATGATCTTCGTCTAAAAACAAATTATAAGATTAAAAAAAGTACTTAAATACCTTTAGAAAACTGTTAAACAAAATGTAATTTCACGACAAATGTCAAGCAAAAGCTTTTTAATAAACTTACTCGAAAATAACAAGGCTGTATATAAAAATGTTTAGCGCTAGAAAACTATTAAGATGTTGAAAAAAAAATTATGTAACAAGTATGGTTATGAATATTAATAAAGTGAGCAAGTTTTTATTTATTACGAAAAGCGCTTCTGTGAAGAATATGCCCACGGAGAATAGACATTTAAGAGACTTAGTAAAATTTAATTAATAAAGGCATTGTTATATATAAAAATGTCCAACTAAATTTTTTTTCATCATATACTTTTTAAGACAGTAAGGACGTGCTACTAATTAAAATTAAAAGAGATTTAGTGATAAGAAATTCTGAAGCTAATTAAGATTGTATCTCGTCAGACTATGACGCTAAATAAGATTTGCTTGTTAATATTGAAAATCACGTATTTTGAAATAAAAGTTTAAATTTATTACGTAATTTATGAAATAGGGTTTTCTCTCTAGAAATTGGACACACAGCCTCTGTTTACTTCCCACCCCCCTCCACGAAATTATTTGAAAACATGTTATTTAACTCTATCCAAGTAATATATAAATTTTTTTTAAGTCTATTCCTACTTGAACCAACAAAGAAAAATTTTATTTTTTAGCTACTTTTTATTAAATAGTTATAATTAATATAAATATGTATATACAAAGGACAGAATCACAAATTAAGTGGTAATTTAATTTTATTCAAACATTAAAGTATCGTATTGTCATCCAAAACAATCGTGTGTATAAAATTTCAGTTCAACGAATGCTTTAAAAAGGAAAAAAATTTTCAAGTTTTGACACAAGTCGCCAAAAAAGATGCTAACGTGGCTGTAGTAATTTTTTTAAAAAATTATTTTTAAACAATTATTTTTTTTAACTAATTTAAAATTTTTGTATTGTCGTCCAAAATAATCATGTATATTAAATTTCAGTTCATTGAGGGTTTAAAATGTATTTTTTTTAACGATGAAAATCCACCAAGATAAATAAATAAATATATAGAGTGTGTGAGCTAATAGTGTGGGAATTAAAAAATAATTCTTTAAAAAAAACAAATGTTGTAATAATAAAATTAAAACTTAAAAACAGTAACCACTGATATATAGCTAATTTATGATTAGTTAAAATAATTTTTTTTTTTTTTTTAAAAAAATTTTTTAAAAAAAAAAATTTTTAAATTAAAATTTAAATTTTTTAAAAAAAATTATTTTTTTTTAAAAAAAATTTTTTTTTTCCCCCCCCTTTTTTTTTTTAAAAAATTTTAAACCAAATTTAAAAAAAATTTTTTTTTAAATTTTTTGGGGCCCGCCCAAAAAAAAAATTTTTTTCCCTTTTTTTAAATTTAAAAAAAAAAAAAAAAAAAAAAAACCCCTTTTTTTTAATTTTTTTTTTTTGGGGTTTAAATTTTTTTAAAATTTTTTTTAAAAAATTTTTTTTTTTTCCCCAAAAAAAAAAAAACCCCCCCCTTTTTTAAAAAATTTAAAAAACCTTTTTTTTTTAAAAAAAAAATTTAAAAATTTTTTTTGAATTTTAAAAATTTTTTTTCCCTTTTTTTAAAAAAAATTATTTTTTTCCCCAAAAAAATTTTAAAAGGGAAAAAAAAAAATAAAAAAATTTTTTTTTTTTAAAAAAATAAATTTTTTTTTTTTTAAAAAAGGGGGAAAAAAAAAAAAAATTTTTTTTAAAAGGGGGTTTTTTTAAAAGGGGGGTTTTTTTAAAAAATTTTTTAAAAGCATAAAAAAAATTAAAAAATTCTCCCAAAAAACAACTTTTGGATGTCCACCGAAAATTATTCAAGACTTTACGAATAAGAAGTTAATTATGAGTGAAATAAAATTTAGAATGTCGCTTAAGGTGGTTTTCAATTCCTGTTTTTGCAAAGAAAAAGATAATTATAATATTATTGTGTTTCATATTTTAAAAAATGTCCCCGCATCTACAAATTTTAAAAATTTTTTTTCCCCTTTTTAAAAACCATTTTTTTTTTAAATAATGCAAATATTTCTCTTTTTTAAAAAAAAATAAATACCGGGAAAATTTAAATTTTTAAATAACACTGGAATGTTCTTTTTTATTTCCGCCAGTTAGTGACTGAAATTTAAATATTTATCAAATAGAAATGAATTAATTCAGAGTTGCAGAGAACTTTTTCCCTTATTTTTTTCCCCTTTAGAAATAGCTTGATTTCAAAATAGCTTTACTTTCCACTACTCGATGGAAAAAAAACCATCACCTTTTAAAACAAATTCTAAAAATACAAAAAAGAAAAGTTCATCCAAACGATAATTAAATGATCGAATTTACATATTTCTTTTTTTTTTAAAGAGGTTTTTATTAAAAAAAAAATTGAAGGGTGCTGGGAAAACCCAAAGGCCCTTAAAAAAAATATTTAACAGGATTTTTTATTAACCTTTTCAAATTCTTTCGATATAGCACAAGGGGATTTATTTAGTTCTTAAAAAATATTGAGTTTTAAGCACTTTTTTTTAGAAAAAAAAACATTAGAACATTGTAATACAATGTTGGATCAGGTGTGTTTTAACTTAATTATCTAATGACTGTATTAATGGCTTATTACACTTTTTGCTTTTTTGAAAGATTTTTCACTGTTATAAGCTTTAAAAAATGTTTTATAATTTTCAAAAAATTCCTTATAAATGTAAAAAAAAACTGTAATTTTAGCAACAGAAAGGATTACCAAGCTTAATTGAAAACGAATTAAATGTATATAGCTTTAAATTTCGTAATTTTGTATCAAAATCTCCGTACAATGACGTCATTCACGTCCGAACTTCCACACTTCTCCCCAGTCTTACATATAAAATTAATGGGAGCCATCTCTCTCATTACTACTTTAAATGAATTGAGACTCCAACACATGACCTTTCGTCTTCAAATTCTCAGCCATTCCACCGTTTTATTGCGCTATACTTTTAGTAATAAAAACATGAAAGCATGGCAATGACTTTAATACAGCGATTCTGAAACTGTGGGGAGCGACCCTAGGGAGGGGCGTGATATCCTTATATGGAGGGCGCGAGTGTATTGAAAAGTCGAAAATAAAAAATTTAAAATAATTAATAATTTACTGAAAGGAAGCAAAACAAAATACATTCTAACATAATGAAAATTGAATGCACATTTACTGATATAATATACTTATAAATGTATCACAGTACTGTACAATATTTTTGATAAGTAGTTTATCAATACTAAATTAAAAACAAGTTTAATAATTACCCAAAACCCAGGGTTTCTAACCCAAATTTTACATTTTGTAATTTCAGGGGTTTTATAATTGTAGTTTATCGTAGCTTTGCGCAAATTTTTATTGCATTCAATACATTGTTATTGTATGAGGAGGGTGATGAATATTATGATTGAAAATTGGGTCGCAAATATTGAAAGTTTGAGAAGCACTGTTTTGATACCATAATGAAGTCCATTACGCTCAAAATTTTGCCACGAGCAATAGTTCATATGTTACCTATTATTTTTTCAATGTGTGTTTCATCCTATCCATAGTTCAGATATGCTATCGACAACTTTAAGTTTTATTATTACAATCTATCTATATAAAAATGTTATGTTGGTTTGTGTACGCTTCAATAAAAACTCCGAAAATTTTTCAAAACTTTTTCGGGGTTTTTTATGTACTTTTCATTTCGAAATTCACTCAAAATTTTTTTAAAATTTAATTTAATTTTTTTCGGTGTTATGACGTCTTTGATTCGTTCTTCTGAAGGGAAAAATTTAAACTTTACACATATTTTTTCCCAAATTTTTATATTTTTTTACTATAGTTTTTTTTTTGGTTGTCATTTTATCTTTTTTTTTGTTCTTTGTACGAATTGGGATTATTTTTCGAATAAATCTTTTTTTTTTAAAATTATTCTTTCTACAATTCAAATTTTGTTTTGTAGTTTTGCAATAATCAGACAGCATAATCGAGAGATGCTTACGATTTTGCTTATATTTTAAATAGTGTTTTTTTCTGTAATTTTAAGCTAAATTTACTTCTTTTTATTAAGCGATTATGAAAATTTTATTCGACTTCTGTACGCTACTTATTTTTCTTAGAAATAGTTGTTACTGATCTCCACAAACCAGTAGAGTACTGATTTAAATATTTTCCACCTGTTTTTTTTTCTCCTTAGTCTGATCAAAAATTTTTTATTTTTTTTTTTTGGGAACCCCCTTTTTGACGGTTTTCATCAATTTAAAAACGACGTCAAAAGCCCAAAAATATGCATTCAATGTTTGGGAAAACCCTTCCATGCATATTGAAAACAATTTTTCAACGAAAACATTTTAATTTGGGGAAAATTTAAACGACAGATTTTTTAAATAGAGCCCAAACAATTTTTAAAAATTGAAATAAAATGCAAAAATTTTTGGTTTTTTTAATATATATTTAAGGTCATCAAAATATTAAACCTTATTTTGTTTTTGATGTCTTTTTAAAATTTAAGTTTATGTTATAACTTTCTTAAACGGATTCCTTTTTGTAATTTGTTAACAGAATACTCTCTCTCTCTCTCTCTTGAAGTTATTGTGTGGTACTTATTATCTCAACAATCACCAACGTTCAAAATAACTCGCCAAGTTGGCAACTCTGATTCCCCATGTGTTGTAGGAGCTGAATTGGCAATCATGTGCTTACTTTCATATAATGTCGCCAATAGTTTGCGATAATACGTAAGTACCGTTTGCTTTTGCCACTCATCAGCCATACCAATGATACAAGGCTTCCACGCTACAGCGGTCGCAATACGTGTTACTACAGTCTCACTAACATTGTGCTCATATATGAAAAAGGGCCCACAAAAGAATTTTGATACAGAACCCTCTCAGATTTCCCCTCTCAGACCCTTTCAGCAATTTTTCATATGTTTTTATTTTTATCTTCTTTTTAAGTGTAGTCAATTGGCTTGCATAAAATTGCCTTGCTAAAAATCGAACTTGGGTCATCATACTGGACAATAAAAACAGGTTGGGGTAAATTTCATATCAAAACCAGAAAAGGATGCAACGAGCAAAAAAGCAAATGGGTCAAAACCAGTTAAAAGGGGGGTGGTCGTAAGATTTTTTTTTTGGTATTTTGCCCAAAGACAAACACCAACGTTCAAAAAACTGAATTTGTCAACCCAATTTCCCATGTGATGTATGCGCTGAATTGGGAATCATGTCCCTTTGTTACATTAATGTCCCAATAGGTTGCGTATAGATAAGTACCTTATTTTTAAATTGGAGGATGTCAAATTTTTTTTATGCTCGGGATATGTACTTTAGATATTTTTTATATTTAAAAAACAATTTTAATTTTGTACACCTATTATCCCCAAAACACCAACGTTCAAAATAACTCGCCATTTGGCAAATTCAATTTTTATTCGGGGATTTAAAAATGGGGCTTCACTATAATTTCACCAAAGGGGTTTCGATAATAGTAAAATACCAATTCTTTCATTCTAGACTGCCAAAAAACCAAATTTTGGGGTATTTTAAAACCATGCCAAAAACGAGTAGCTCACCAATGTGAAATTAATATCATGAATATCATTTTAGCCTTTTTCTTCTTTCTCTACAGTAATCCTTAATTAATTCCTATATAAGTTTTATTTTTTATATTTTAGTACTTACATTTTTTTTTTTCCGTTTAAAATTTCCCCTTTTTTTTTTGCACATCGCGATGCCTTAATTTGGCGAAATTAATCGGCGATATTTTTCTTGAATGTGTTTTTTTTATCTATTTTTGACAATTTTTAAAATTTTGTTTGATTTTCCCCGAAAAAGACACACCCAAAAAACCAAAAAAATTTTCCAATATATATTTTGTGGTCAAAACTTTTAACATTTTTAATCAAAGTATTGAGCTTTTTTAGATATCTTTTAAAATTTAATTATATTTTCTAAATAAACTGTACCCATTTCATGTTCGTGGTAGTCACAAAAAAAACTGTTGCACCATAAAAGGTGTCATGATCCTTACAAAGTAAGTAAATTATACAAAAAATTTAAACAAATAAAAGAAAATACACTTTTTTTTGGCACCCGATTTTTTATTGTCGCACACGCTGTTTGGAATAGGGGTTCGTTTTTTGAATGTCGCAATAGGGGTTACGCAAGTACCAAAATAATTTCAAAATACATAAATAAGTTCATAAAATAGTCAAAAACATAAACGAGGGTTAGTCTTATACTGATAAAAAATTACTACATTAATTTGAATCAAAAAATTGTCTTAAAAAATAAAATATACCCAAATTTGATGAAATGGCTCTACTCTGGAGTCCAAGAGGGCAAAGGTTTAATTTTACATTGCTTCTGGGTAGATAATATTTTGTGTTGCTTCATTGTCTGGACAGATACAGAAATGATTGTCTGGTCTGCCTTCTCTAGAATTCAACAAATAATAGTCCATAAGAAGAAGCAATCCATGTCTAGATCTAAGCCACTAAATTTTAAAAATGCCCTGAACTTTGTTGATAACGTTTGGGAATAGTAAAATTCTTCATTATCAACGCTTTGTCGAAGATTTGTGATGTGAAATCCATGTTCATATTTGAATTTACCTTGCATATTCAATGCAAAATATCTTTAACCATGTGTGTGATTTATATTCTTCCCTAACTGTGTTGGAGATGACGAAGAGCAGGCGTGGTTAACCCTTAACTTCTCACTGTTGCAATTTCTGCAACATATGATTCATTTTAATTTAACAGACTCAATATTTTTTTAATTACCTACAAATCACTTATCTGACTGAAAAAAAAGATAACTGTAACGAAATACATGCTAATTTTGTCACTAGATGGAAGTACATATTTTTCCAGAAATCACAACAATTATAAAAATCTCTGATGCCTTAAGAACTGTGTTCTTGCTATAAAAAGAATCCATTATATTTTATGCTTCCTCTTATTACCAGATAAGAAATTTAAACATTTTATGAGGACTAATAAAATCCTCATGTAAAAAAAAAGTTTTGTGATTTACAGCACTACTGCGCAATGTTGCACTTCTGCAACAAACAAAAAAATGACTGAAATTCAATTTAAAACTGCTTAATTTTTTTTCACATTTTTCCCTTTTATTATTACTTGGGAACTAGCTGATATATTTTCACATAAAATTAAAAAATTGTGAAGTTAAGGGTTAATTTATGATTGCAAACGATGCTCAAATTTGATTTGGTAGTGAAATGTTGCTCCCGACTTCAATGGTGCATTCCAGTGTCTGATACATTTTGAATATAGGCAATCACCTTAATTATTTTGTGATACATTGCATTGCTATTGTGTGTGTGTGAGCTGTGTCTTTTACGATAGTGTCGATTTTGTGTAAGTATAGCTTAATTTTTCTATGTTCTTCATTTAGTTTTTGAATTGTTTTCTTATTTCTCAGTGTAATTGGTGAGAATTCTGTTATATTAATTAATTTTCATTTGAATTCAAACTAAATAGTGAAATTGGCCTTTTTGGAGTCATTTGTTCAGGTGAAATGAAGTATTATGTTTCCCATTGAGTCAAATTGAGCGGTGTTCATTGATTTATGTTTAAAGTTAAATATTTTGTTCGTATTTTTATTATTTTTCCTTTTTTAATGTCTTGCAATTTTATATGATTTAAATTTAACCTTCTTATTTTTAAGTCAATCTGCTTCCAGTGTCTGGTTCATTTTTAATGTAGGCAGTCACCTTAATTATACTGGGCCACTGCAACGCGTGGTAGGGTACAGCTAGTGATTTCATATAAATTCAAAAACTTAAGTGTTAATATTTGTAAAACAGCGCTTTTCAATTCCTCGTACTTTTAACAAGCGAATTGTTAAAAGTATAGAAAATGCCAAACTTTAGATAAAGATTATGTCAGCCAGAAATAAATTGTAGTAAGAAAATATACGATTTCAAAAAATATATTAAATTGCAGATAAGGAAAATGTATATGTATCTATTTTAACTTTAAGCTGCATGCTTGTGTTTTTAAAAGAAGAAAAATGCGTCAGTAGGTACTAAAAGGATAAAAATACTCAACAAAAATTTTTGCTGTCTTTTCAGAAAAGAAATTCTTTTTTTGTATTAAAGGTTATTACATTTCAAAACGAGTGAAACGTTGTTATTATTTCACGGTCCAGTTAATGGAAAGACATAAAAATAAGTATCAAAATTCGCTACAATGTTTCTATTTTTTTTTTTTCTATTTTTATTTTTATTATTTTTGTATTAAAACGTTGATAGGCAAGTTGGGTAACAAGAGGTATTTAGAAACTCCATTTTTAGCACTATTTTTTAATCTTGCAGAACATTTTAAGATGTTAAATAGCTTATTGAAATAATAAATTTTTCTGTGTGCTCATAGGCGAAAATGATAATGTTGAATACAAGTTTTTATTTTTGTGTTAGCATGGTCGGTAAAAAATAAAAATAAAAGATACGGAATTATTATTTCGATCTTTAAATTTATTGAAACCTGACAACTTTTAATGTTAAAATCAATACCTGTTTTTGAGAAATAGGTGTGATATGAATTCCTCTTCTTTGGCGTGTTGTGTTTTTGACACATTCATGAAAAAAAAGCCAGTTTTAATCTACAACTATACTTTTTTTATAGAGGAAAAATTACTCAGAATAAATCAAATTGAGAGGATAAAAAGTATATTAAAGCATTAAAATAATTTATTTTCCGCCTTTATACCCATTCATTGATTTTAATGTGTAACTGAAATAATTCTCTCATTCTCCCTCTCTTTGTAAATTTTAAAAGGAATTTATTTATTTTTGTAAATATCTTAGACCAAGTTTAATTTATTAATTTCTCTCTCCTTCTTGTAAAATGAAATTAGATTCAATTTCTTTTGTCACAACATATTAATATTCTATACTAAATACTGAAGTTATTCGTGAAAAAATATTATTATTTTTTTTTCACAAGGTTTTTTTAAAATTTCCCACCGCGAGCGTTAAAGAAAATACTTTTGTTCCTCGGAGGAAAAAAATACATCCCGCAAAGGCTTTACTATTAAGTCAGATTTTCTTTACATGTGAGCGTTGCCCCCCTACTTTCGTTATGCTTTTGTTTACGGCATAACTTCGTTTGTGTAATCGTCTTATCCATTGCCATAGTCACATTTCAACAAAGGTGTTCTTAAGTGTTCCATTTTATTTGTTTTGAATTTTGTGAGGATATGAATTTAATTGATATTCGTGTAATTTTCTTATATGAGTATAAACTTGATAATACTGTTGTTAAAACTGCAAGCAGCATAAACCAGGCATTTTTTAGGGGTACGCTAACGATCAAAAAGTGCAATTTTGATTTAAAAACTTTTAGACTGGTGATTTTTTTCCTGCAAGATGAACTGAGTTAAAGACCCAAAACATGTGAGAAAAATGATGCTCTGAAAATATTGATGGAAACAAATCCAACCTTATCCTTTATACTACAGTACATGGATAAAATGCATGAAAAATTGAAAATTTTGCTCCCATCACTTGTTAATCGACATGGCCCAATGCTCCTCCTCGAATATCCTTGGCCGCATACGTCGTACAAAACAATCGCTTAATTAAATGAATTTAAATATGAAATTTGCAGCACCCAGCTTATTCGCAGGATCTTTCGCCAACCGAATTTCATACTTCAAATATTTAGAACAGTTTTTACGGGATAGACAGAATAAAAATAAAGACGGTCTTAAAATTCCATATCTGAATTTTTTTATTTTAAAGATCAGAATTTAATATAGTTCATCTAAATTTCAATTAATGAAATCAGATATCGTACATGCAGTGCTGTATCATGTGAAAGAATTATGAATTACTAGGCGGGGGTGGAGGTATTCCGTGTCCACCTAACGGCAGACCGATTTCCATTGTACAAATTCTACGACTGGTCATCACATTGCTCAAAGTTGGCATCATTTTTGGCGACTTGACATAATTAATAAATTTATTACAGCATCACGAAAAACTTCTTATATATATATAGAAAGAGAGAGAGAAAATATTTGAAATATGGTATAAAGCTTGTTCTAAACTGTTGTGTAATCTATTCACAAAACGTATTTTAAAATACCAAAATACATTAATTAGATAATTTTAGGTATTGAATCTTTAAATCATAATTTGCATTCTTTAATCTGAGAGATATTTAAGTTTTACTTTTTGATTTTAATTTTTTTCTACTGCCTGACTAAGTGATACATAAATTATTAAGCAAGTCCTGTAAATATAAATATATAGCGTAATAGTTTATCTATTATATTAAGTGTATTGTGTAAATCTCTCTCTTAAACATACATACTGAATTATTAAATTGATTAAAATTGAATCAATATATTATTCGATATTGTAAAAAAGAAAGACTTCCCGGGAAAAAAAGAATGAAAGAAATCTTTAAATAACATTTGAGATTCAGTGATTGGGTATCAGATTCGCTGAATTCACCCTTGACCTTTGAGTCCTGCTTGTCAGGTAATGGTGTTGAAAGTTTGGAAGGGGTTCCAGAGAGAGTTAAGTGTTTTCTTTTAACTTCTAAAATTGAAAGCTTATCTGATATAAATTTCCAGAGGACGAAGAAAAAGAGTTTTCTGGGCCTCTTGTTTGACTTGCAAAAATTGATTCGCGTATGTATCTGGATTTCGCCATGGTTTTTTTAAAACTGCTTAGATAAATATTCTCTTACGTGTGTTTTTGTTGAATTTAAAATATCTGTTCTCTTTTTCTTTGTTTTTGTAGTTATCCAGGAAGTCTTCGAACTGAAAATTTGATTTTCTCAGATTTCATAATTCAATGTACTACATTTTTGACTTTTTTTTCTTTTAGAAAAAAAAGGCTTGTGAATTTATATATTTTGTCGAGTAATAAATAATTTTAAAAACATTTTTTTTTTTACTTGCGATAGCTGTAACTTTATTATCATTTATTTTTACTGACATTAGTAAAATTAGTATTTGGCAGATGGTTTGCTAGATTTCGTGTTAAATCACCGGAAAGAAATTTTTGTGATGCATATTTTTTTAAAAATTCGCATTAAATCACCGATAAAAGCGGGGGTAAAATGTACAAAAATTGAAAAGTTAGATTAAATCAAATTTGTACGTGATTTTAGCAAATGAATTAATGCATTAAAAACGTAAAAGTTGTGTTCAGAAATGAAAATATAATTATTTTTGTAAGTTATATGATGACGCCACATTGGGATTTTCGTGGTCGCATTTTCTCGTCGCAATCAGCACTTCATGTACTAATTAATAGGTGTTTCGTGGAGCAATCGTTGTTTCGCGTTGTTGTTAATATTAACCACAGAAATTCTTTTTTCATTTTGAAAATATTTTGCAGTTCCTTAAAATAGGTCTACGTTCAGAGCCATTTTCTTATTTCGAAAAATATATTAGTATCTTTTTATTTTTATTAGTGTGTTTTTTCCACTTTTATACACAATTAAAAAATTGCAAATGCTATATGCAAGGTCTGTTCAAAAAGTATTCGACTTTTGGTCAGAAATAATATCCTAGTTACTTTGCGGGATTAAGATCCTGTTGTTGTTGCTAATACTCTAGGGTCTGACGAAGTCAGACAAAATCAAATTAATTCAAAGATTAAGATCTTAATCAAATTCAAAGTAGACCCCTTGCGCCTTCACTCACTTAGCCCAGCATTCCTTCCACTGTCGGAAATACATCTGAAAGGCTTCTTTTGAAATGGTGTTTAACTCCGCCATCGCGTTCTGAATTTTCATTTCTACTCTGAAAACGGGATCCTTTCAATGGCATTTTCATTTTCGGGAACAGCCAGAATCGCAAGAAGCTACGTTCAGCGTTGATAGTGTCCAATGGGTCCTGTGCAATTGCAATACAGAATTCTTTCTGTTCCACCGAGAAAAGCTGTGATACCTTCCCCCCCCCTCTACCTGGAGGTACCATCTCTTCGTCTACTCGACCTAGATTTGTGGGAGGTAATGATTGATGACCCAAGTAAGCCATAATAAAACCAATTTATTATTATCAATTCAAGTATTCAAAGACAGTCTTATGCTAGGAAGGAAATCAGGAGTGATATAACGTAACCCTAAATTCTACGTAAATAAGCGCCTAGAATCCTAACTGCTTAACTTTCAGTGACGTTATCTTGTGAATCTCAATCTTCCTTAATTTCTTTGACTCGCTGAAGCCCGTTCTATAATTACGCTTCTAAGTTTAAATCCTTACCATCAGCTCACGACGTTCAGCATCTCAGCTTCCTTTCTGCTTCTTCTTCACGATTACTAAACCTCCACTGCATATCTACTAACTAATCTGAATATCAAGGTTTCTTCTTGAGAGGATTGGCTGTGAAATAACTCAATGCTGGCCCCAAAGATTCCCCAAGAGGATTAGTAGGAAAAACATGGTAAAGCCCCGTCATAAAGCTTAGGAACAAGTTTTGCGCAAGCGTATGATCACAAAGCGCAAGCTGCTTTGAAGAAAAAATATAGTTCTCAGCTGAATATAGAAAAAGAAGTTACAGAATTTCAATTTCTAATATTAAATCTTTGAAAAACTTTCCTTTGCAAGGTAAGCCCATGGGAGTCACTAGTAATTAAAAAACTTGTTCTTTATTTAGCATTGATAAATTAAAATATCAAATACATTGTACAGTACTGGTACATTTATATATTATATCAATGCAAATGCGTCTTTTATTTTTTATTCTGTTAGACTGTAAATACGTTTATCTTCCTTCTTTTCAGTAAATTAATAATTTTTTTTAAAAATAATCTTTTATTGTGAACTTTTTGATATGCTCGCACCCCTCACGTAGGGTTATCACGTCCCCCTAGGGGGGTGCAGTTTGAGAAACCCTGCAATAAAGAGAAAGTTTAATTCAAGACCGATTGGATAATGTTTTATTTTATTCGCATTGGGGGTGCGAAAGGTGCATGAAATTGTATCCATGAAAAAAAACAAAAACCTGACATTGATCCAATCAAATATTTAAGAGCTTGGAATTTCTAAGCATTTTCGATTTTAGTAAATCCATGACAGCGATAAAAAAAAATGGCTATATCTTTTGAAGCTTTTCAAGTAAATCGAATACCCCCACACACACACAACAGTCCCAGTCTTCTCCCCAAACCTGGCAACTTTCAAGATACACGAATATTTTAAGAGGCGGAACGACAGCTGGAAATTAGAGGAGGGAATCGAAATGATTCTCCAAAAAGCGAAAGATGAGATTGGTTTGCAATATTCTTCCGCGTGGAGAAAGAAATCTAGGAGCGTGAATTCCCATTCGGAAACTCCGTGAATTTGAAAGACAATTTGCATTTTGTGCTGGATACGATGCATGGATTTCCCGCTGGTATACGATGGGAAAGTCAACAATGATTTGAGGTTTTGGGATTCCGCTATTTTTCAAGCTCTTCAACTCGGCGAGTGGTGGGAAATGGCACTAACAAGTTCTGGAATCTCTGGGGGTGTTTCGGAAAGTTTGATCGTTTTCAATTAATTTTTATTCCCCGCCCTTTCAACTGTGTCGGAATAGAATCTGAAGAGTTTTGGTTATTATCCAGCATGCGCTTTTCCTTTTTCGGGATCTGTTTTATCTGGGTGGTATTATATTCATGAAATTCCTGACTTTAGGGATTTATTTATTTATTGAAATGCGTTATTTAAATATTTGTTGAAGGCCTGTTTACGAAAACTTACTACGTTTTGTTTGAAGAATATTCATGTTTTCAAGATTTGAAAAAAAATTCGAATGTCATGTATGAGATGTTAATTTTTATGATAATTTGTTCTTCGCATTTTATTAGTTGTTTAGCGGAATATATCAAATAATAATGCAACCTTATTTTCTTTATTCGTATGATGAATTTGACCACTTTTTTAAGATTAGAATGCAGTCTGATGTAAAGGTGTTAATAGAATGTAGAAAAAAAGTGTTGTATTTTTAGACTTTCTTCCCCTTCCGACCAATTTTTTTTAAAAGGAGTGGAATTAAAGACTATTATAATCAGACAAAATGAGTTCTAATTCTGGAAAGAGAGAAATGTTAAATTAAACTTTACATAAAAAGTCTATTTTTATATTTTAGTACTCATTTCATTACATTTTAACATAGTAAATTTGTTTTACTCATTAAGAAAAAAACTTCACAGAAGTAATCCACTAAATTAAAAACATGTACTACTAAAACCTTTACATAAAAATCAATAATAATTTTTTAAAATACTGCGTTTCACTGCCAGAGACCACCAAATTTCGCCGAGAGAGATGGTTATATTTATGTCACACTATAAAGCTGCACGAGGGTTATTGGCGACGCCCTTGATCGGGTATGATAAAAGGGACGAGGACGAACCGACTTGAACCCCCCTTTTTGATTTCCAAACCCAACCCAAGGGGAGGATGTTTGAGCCAAGAACTCAAGTATCGTCCACATCACTTGACCATGGTTTAAATTTGGAGGTCGATCACCAATTCCCCTTGAGAAGTTTCAAAGTGTGAAGTTGAGATAAATACTCCCTCATTCATTTATTTTTTGAAATATCACGCAAATTAACTTCACTGTATTTTCTGCTTTTAGAAGTTTTTTTTTCTTATTTCTCGAAACATTTTAACAACTGACGAATGCAATACTTTTAACATGCTTATAAAATTCATTTGTATTCTGCACCAAAATTTATTCTCATTAATGCAGCTCTATTTTTCTCGAGTCTTGAAAAGGAGCAATGCTAAAACTAACGATTAGCAATAAAACTGCAATTATTAAAACTAGTCTAACTATTATTTAGCTTCGGGGTAACTATTAAATAAGAAAAATAACCCTCACATTCTACAACAATCTTTCTATGAATGTTCCCATTGTTAGAGGTTATTAGTAGATAATTTTCGTCGGAAAAAATATAAAGTTCCGCAGCAAATGATTTCTTAAGCTAGCGTTAATTGTGGCTTTTATAGATATAATTTAAGCTTTATTCTACGAAAAAGAAAATACTTTTATTTCGTTTGTAAAAATTCCATTTTAAATATTTCTTTTGATTATAAAAGAGAGATATTTTGTATAAAATATAAAATTTATACTTTTAATAACTGTCATTAAATATTTAAACGAAGTAGCAATTTTTGTAAGAATAATCACCGTCAGTGAATTTACTTTTCTTTTCACAAATGCTTTTTTTTCAAAATTGTTTTTCTTTCATTTGAAAATGACAAAAGCCAAAAGTTTCAGCTCATATCTTACATTATTTAAAAGAGTGGTTTTTTTTAAAAAAACATTTATAGTTTGGGAAATTCTCAACAAAAGTTTAATAATCAATGTAAAGAAACTCCGATTTTGTAAAAACATTTCTATTAAAAAATAAAAATATATGTTTAAAAAAACATTCTTTTAACTTACGCCAAAGCTTAATTTTCAGTTAAATTATTTGTCTACCCCATTTATATATATATATATATATATAAAACAAGTAATATCAAAAAAATTTTTTAAGTCAATTCTTATTTAGATCAACACAAAGAAAAAATTTATTTTAGCTACTTTTTATTAAGCAGTTACAATTAATATAAATATGTATATACATATGACAGAATCACAACATTAAGTGGTAATTAATTCTTATAAATTATCATTAAAGTATTGTATTGCCATCCAAAAGAATAGTGTATACAAAATTTCAGTTCAACTGAATGCTTTAAGGTATCCGACTACGTTCCAAACCATAGTCTTAAAAAAGCGCATAAATGGATAATTTTCATGATATTTAGTGTCACTTAGATTAGAATACATGTATAAAATTGTTTTAAGGATATTTGATAAAATACTATTTAAATACAATACTTTGGCAAAATTAACTTAGAAAATCCTTGTAATGTTCCTTTGTAAAAAATGCTTCTATTATAATAATATTTTGCTTGTATATAGCTTAGACCACTGTACGGAGGCTCAACTAGAATTTTTGAAACATATAACTTAGAAGTGGGTTTATCCATGTTTAACGACAACAGAGGGGAGAAGTTTTAAGAAAAAAAACGCCGATAATTGTTTCGATTGGTTGTAACTCTGAAAATAATGTGACTTTTTCAAAAGTCGTAGTTGAACCTCTGTACAGAGGTTTAAGCAATATACAGACGAATATTATTATAATAGAAGCATTTTTCACAAAAGGAGAATATTTTAAAAATGGTTTATTCTATGTTCATTTTTTGTCAAAATATTGTAATTTAAATAATTTTTATTGTAATACTATTCTTAAAATAATTTTTATATGCATTTTCTAATCTAAGTGACACCTGCTAAATACTGCAATAGTATCCATTTTACACTCTTTTGTAAAATCACGGTTCCGAACTTCTAGTTTACCGAAAACCAGAGGAAAAATCCTCTTCAAGTCACGCCTCCAAAAACGGCTTCCTGCTATTGCCAACGTCGTATTTCGTGAAATTTCAAAACAAATTTAGTTTCTACCCACCAATTTTTACTACTACCATCACAAAATGGCCGTACGTTTTCATCCAAAATAATCTCATGTATGTAAAATTTCAGCTCAATTGAGCACTTTTAAATGTGTTTTTTAACGATTGAAAATTCCATCAAGATAAATAAATAAATATATAGAGAGTGTGAGTTAAAGTATATATAGGAATTGAAAAATACTGATGCTTATATATATACTTGCTTTCTACTATTAGTAAAACAACTACGACATAATAAATCAAGTCAGCAATTCCTAGCATGCATCTTTTTTAACCCCTAAACTGTCGCCGACGTATATATCTGTCTTGTTCAGCCGGTGCGTTAAGTGCTCCGGGCGTATATATACGTCTTTCCGAAATACGATCCTTTGCTCTTTGCTCTGCTATCAATAAAATTATTCCGAAGAGTTTGGAATGCAATAAAATGACCATGACAGTGTTTGCATTACTTATTTCAGAGAAAAATTTGCTTATTTGTGCCTTTCTTTCCACTCCAATAAATCTCATACATGTGCCTATGTGGTGGCACTGAGGAGCGAATCACGTATTTTTTAATCGGCAGTTAAGGGGTTAATCTTTTTTTTTAGTAATCTATTACTTATTTTATCTCTGCGTATTTCATTTGATTGTTTTCGTAATTTGAAGTAATGCGAGGACTATTGGCTCCGGACCTTGTAATTTTGAACCACGATCAACTGACGAGAACATGAGCTGGTATCTCAATCTCCAAAATTCCACAACTACGCCATTGGGAGGACTTTGAGCCTTGATTGATCTAACATGTTATTTCTCAAAGTTTTTATAACTCTTTAAGGTATCAGATTATGTTCGGAACCGTGATTTTGCAAAAGCGCATAAATGGATAATTTTCATGATGTTTAGTGTCACTTAGATTAGAAATATGTATAAAATTGTTTTAAAGGGCATTTTTTACAAAACAAATTATTTTACAATATTTTGGAAAAATTAACTTAGAATAATCTTTTTCAAAAAAAGTTCTCCTTTTTTGAAAAATGCTTCTATTATAATAAAATTTTTCCTGTATATAGCTCAAAAATCTCTACAGAGGCTCAACAAAATTTTTTGGAAATATAACAAAGTGGGTTTTATCCATTTTTTTTACGACAACACGGGGAAAAATTTTAAAAAAAATCCCGATAATTTTTTAAGGTGGTATCTCTGAAAATAATGTAATTTTTTTCAAAACTTCTAGTTGGGGCCTCTGTAAAGATGTCAGGGTTATATAAAAGGCGAAACATTAAAATAATAAACATTTCTCAAAAAAGGGGAAAACATTTTGAAAAAAGATTATTCTAACAAGGGGCACGACTGGGGGAAATTCATTTGGGATCGAGACTTGGGAGGTAGGGGAAGGTACCCCCTTTAGGGTTTTTCCCCTAAAGTAATTGTCCAAATCCCCGAATTCGGGGGAAATCAGCCTTGAAATTCAAGCGTAGCTTTTATACTTTAAAATTTTTTAATTTTCAGCAACGAATTCGTAGCGATTGGTAAATCGTCTGCTTACTAAGCCCCGGGGGTCAGGTTCAATTCCACGTGATCAATTTTTTTTTTCTTCAATTCTTTTTAATTTTTTTTTAAATTAAATAAATTTTTTTAAAAAGGGCATATCAAATATTAAATGATATTTTTCAGAATTTTTTTGTATTTTATAAAAATAAAAAAAATTTTAAAAAAATAGGCTTAAATTATTAATTTGTAAAAATTTTTTTTAAAATTATTATTAGTGGGAAAAATTTAAAAAAATTAATAATTAAAAAAGTTTAAAATAATTATTAATAAAAATATTAATAATTAAAATTTGGTAATTATCATTTTTAAAATGAACTAATTATTTACTATTTTTTTATAATTTAAATAATTAATTAAAATTCATTATAAATTTAAATTTAAATTTAAATTTTTAAAAATTTAAAATTAATAAAATATTATTAATTTTTAATTAAAATTTTATTTATTTATAATGAAAATTTTTATTAATTTTTTTTATTAAAATTGTTTATTATTGAAATTATTATTAATTTATTATAGAAATTATTTAAATAAATTTATTAAAATTAATTAAATAAACTTTTTGAAATTAAATAAATTTATTTGAAAAGGACTTATTAAATATTTTATAAAATTATAAAATATTTAAATTAATAATATATAAAAAGACATTTTTTTATTATATTAATTATAAAATAATTAATTTAATAATAATAATATATTTTATAAATTACTTCATATTATATATAATATTTTATTTATAGTATATTTTATTTCACATTAAAACTATTTGTAACTAATTTTTTTGTAAAATATCATTTAATATTTAACAAACCCTTCATAAATAAATTTATTTAAAAAAAATAATTAAATGAATTGAAGAAAAAAAGGTGATCGCATGGAATTGAACCCTGACCTCGCGCTTAGTAAGCAGACGATTTACCAATCAAGCTACGAACTCGTTGCGGAAAATTAAAATTTAATTGTATAAAAGCTAAGCATGAATTTCGAAGGCTGATTTCTCCGAATCGACTGGCCATTCGACGGAATTACATTGAGGGGTGAACACCCTAAAGGAGTAACTACTATTACACCAAGTCTCGATCCCAAATGAATTTCCTTAGTCGTGCCCTCTCCTTGTAAGTTAATTTTTTGCCAAAATATTGTATTTAAATAATTTTTTTTGTCAAAATGACGTTAAAACAATTTTATACATGTATTCTAATCTAAGTGACACTAAATATCATGAAAATTATCCATTTATGCGCTTTTTTAAAGTCACAGTTCTGAACGTAGTCGGATACCTTAAGTGTAAAAGTATTTTATTACGTAATAAATTATTATAAATAAGCACACACAATGAAAATGGGTCCTATCCAATTTCGTAAGAAGCATGCAGTTCAAAAATAAAACTGAGTATTGATCAAAAAGCATAAATGGGCTCAATTCATGACGGTCACATGATTAAGACAAACACATGTTCCCCATTGAATTCAAATTGTACTTGCTGTTCTATTTGTAAAACTTAAGATAAAATTTCCAATTTCAGAATTGGGTAAAGATGTTTAAATGTTATGAAAAAGAAATTCCTTATAAAAAAGATTTTCTAAAAAAATTTTTTTTTAAAAAATCTTATTTTATGCATATATTTTAAAACAAAATGCATTCAAATGCATACAAATGTTCTTTTTAAGAGAAAGTTTCTGCAAAGAGCAAAAGTTGGCAACAACATAGCGCGTTTGACTGATTAGCTGGTAGCACAACTTTTATCGCGTGACTATGACGTCACATGAGTTTTCAACCTGATTGGCTAGAATCACGTGGTTATCATTATCATCTGACTATAACGTCTCGCGAATTTAGCCCGTTCTTTTTTACTGAGAGGGTAAAAGAATCTGAGTTGGGTGTTATATTTCGAGTATTTAACATGTCAAAGGAGGGAAAATCATAATTGCTTTTCAAAAGCATAGATTCAAGGACAGTGATGAACACTATCCTGATTATAGCAGCATTAGATAATCATTTTTCAAACGTGTAAAAGAATATTTTTATATTTAGAAAACTGTAGTTGCTTATGACCTTGTTTGAAATTCTTTCTTTTCTTTCTCTAAGCAGAACTCAATTACTTATTAAAGATTTTAAATTTGAGGCGGAAGCATTTTTAATAGGGAAAATCCATATATGTGGAAATTTGCCTGCTATAAGCGATAGTTTGGAAATATTTATTTGTTGGGAATTAAAAGTTGAAAAAAAGTTTCATTTTTTTAAGAAAGTTCGTTAAATTTGGTTTAATTAGAAATTTATCTGCGGATATCGAAAGAAATCGCTGGAGGAGGAAATTATGGATCTGTTGTGTTCCATAATTTACTTCCCGGGTAAAAAAAAAAAATTGAAATGTAATTTCTCGAAGTAAGAGGAAATAATTTACATCGATGGAATCTTCTAAACTAAATTAAAACGCTAAGTTTTAGCGAAAAGTTTTATGTTTAATTTTGTGTTGTTAGTTTTTGAAATTATTTCAATTTATGTAAGTAATTCTAGTAAATCATTTTCCTGCCCAAGTTCTTTGCAAGAACAGGTTAATTGAACTATTTTCTCATTTCACTCAAATTATGTTTAAAAAAAATAATTAAATACAAAAAAAAAATTCTTTGGTTTTAAGCAAATTTGTATTGTGTATCTGTTAATAACTTTTTACAATTTTTAAAGAAATTTCGCCTTCAACTAGAAAGAATCTTGTCAGAACTTGAGATTTCAAGATTGTTTTTTAATTTAGATTGTATTATAAATATTTTTATAGAATAAAAAAATGCGAACTAAAGTATTTTAGAGAAGCATTCTTCTCTTTTCTACAGTGCCATCTAGTGACGTTTGACATAATTAAATTTAAAAATGGATAATATATTTATAGCGCGGTCTGTTGCATACTCAAGAGAATGAGGTTTATACTACTGATAAATAATGAATTAAACCTCATTTTGCTAACAATGGTGGAAAATATATTTTGTGTTTTGAAATAAAAACAGACATTTTTAACTTTTAACAGACATGAAACTTTTATACATATATTTAGCGTTTTATAATCTTCTTTCTTTTTAAGTAATAAATAAAATAAAGAAACATTCTATCATCTTTATTGTATTTAATTCTTAAAAATATTTTAAGAAATTTTCGATTAAATAACATTAATAAAACTTAGGAAAATTCGTTTTACCCCAAAATTTGGGAAATTTTTCCCCCTTTTAAAAATAATGTATTATAAAAATTTTTTGTTTTTTTTTAAAAATTTTAAATGAAAAATTTAAAATAAAAAATTAGAAAAAAAAATTTTGTATTTAGAACAATATATTAAGTAGATATTAGTAACAAATTTTCCCAACTATTTTTCCCTAATTTTTATTTTTCAACGACACCAAACAGTTTTCCCTTTGTTAAAATAATCAAAACATTTTTTAAAAGTTTTTTTTTGAAAAAATTTATTGAAATGGAGTTTTAAAATAATGAAAATTTTTTAAAGAAAACCCCCTTTTTTTTTTTTTGGGAACCCAAAAACCTTTTCTTTTTTTAATTTTAAAGAATCGTATTATGGTTTTATGGGGAAAAACTTTTGCCCAAGGTTTTAAGCAAAAAAAATTTGAGGTTACGGGAAAAGGATAGTGGTTGAAAAGGCCAAAACCCAGCCCTTTAAACCTGAGGAAGTGCCAAATTTTGGGGGAAAATTTTTAAAAATTGGATTCCCCTCTGGGGGCCGGGAAAATTTAAGGGGGCCCCAAATAAATTTAAAATTTTTTTTAAAAAATTAATTTTTGAAATTTTTAAAAAAGATAATTAATATTTAAAAAAAAATTAAACAAATAAAATAACCCCCTTCAATATAAATAAAAATTTAAAAATTGTGAAAATTTTATTCCTTTTAAACATACTTTAAGAAAATACAGATAAATAAAAGGGCCCTTAAAAAAAATTTTAAAATCGTTTTAAAGGGCATTTTAAAAAAAAAAAAAAACCGAAAAATTTTTGGGCGGATTCGGAATAAAAATGTGTTTTAAAAATAACCCGGGTAAATTAAACAAAAAATTCCCTTTCAAAAATCAAAATTTCCCGGGATTTAAAAGCGCCTTGTAAATTTAAAAAGGGGTATAGGGGAAAATATTTTTTTTCCCCCCCGGGAATAAATTTGAATAAATTATTTAAAAATATAAGAGCATTTTACTAAATTCCAGTTTTCCCGAAAAAATGCCCCGGTAGGGAGGAATTCCCAAATTAAAAATGCACCCGGAAGGTATGGGGGCGTTCCCCCGGGTTTTTTCCTTTGGTTTGCAAAAAAAATTTTAATCCCAAATTTATTTTTCCCCGCCCCGCCCACCTTAACGCAAAACGGAACAAAATTTTGGACTTTTCAATTGATAGTTTTCCAAAAATTTTTCAGCTTTTTAAAAATTTTTTTAAATTTAAAAAAAAATTTTTTGACCCAAAATAAAAATTTGGCCAAAGGGAACCATGAATTTTTCCCACAAAATTAAAGGAATCTGAATTTTAAAAAAACCCCCCCCATTTTTTGTTGTTTTAAACCCGAAATTTTTTTCCCCGATTAATTCTGAAGATATTGGTTAAATTACCCCCCTTTCTTTCTTTTCCAATCCACCAAAAAATTTTGAAATTCCCCGAAGGCCACCAAAAATTTAAAAAGGGCGTGAAAAAGTGGAAAGGTTTAACTCCGAGTTGGCCCAACTCAAAAAAACGAAAGGGGTCTCGGGGGACCCCTTTAAACTGGGCAAAAATTTAAAAAATTTTTCCAAAAGATATAACTTTTAAAATAAAATTAAAAATAACAAATTTTTTCCCTTTTTTTTAAAAAAATTTGGGGGCCTCAGGGAAAATTTTTAAAAAATATAAGGGAATTTTAAAAATAAGCAAAAGGAAATGGAAAAATTTGGGAAATAAAAATTAAATTTTTTACGGGGGTTTTTTAAAGATACCCTTAAATTACGGCAATTTTTTTTAATTTTTTAAAAAATTCCCTATTTTTCTTTTGGGTTTACCAAAAGATGTATAACCCCAAAATTAAGAAAGGGTTTAAAGAATGGGAAATACTTCAACCCTTTTTTTGGCTGGCCACCTTTTTTTAAAAAAAAAAAGGGGCAAACGAAAAAATTACTTTTTTATTAAAAAACCCCTTTTTTTTCCGTTAAAATTTTTTAAAAAACCTATTTATTTTTAAAAATTTTGTATTTTTTTTAAAACCCCCCGTTTAAAAACCAAAAGATTAAAATTATTTTTAACCGAATTTATACCTTCTGAAAATTGTTTATTTTTCACCCCCGAAATTTTTTAATATCAAAATAATTTTGAGAAAATTTTAAAATCACTTAAACTTTTTTTTTTTGGTTTTTTGGAAATTAAAACCCCCCATAAAAAAAAAACGTTACTTGGTTTCATAGTTTTATGCCCAAGGGAACCCCCGGGGTGAAATCACAAAAATATTTTTTAAACCCCCAAAAAAAATTATCTTTTTTCCCGGAAAATGTTAGGGGAAAAGCCTAAAAATTTTTAAAACCCTTCTAATATTTTTTTTACTTTATTTTTTCTCCTTTCCAATTAAAATAATGGGTTTGTAAACTTTCATGCCCCGTAATATGGGGCAGGTTTTTTCCATATTTTAACCCAAAAACACTTTAAGGGAAACCAGAAAACGAAATTTTGTTTTTGGGCCCAAGGAAAAATTTTACGGGGGACCCCTTTTAGTTTTTTTGCTCTCGGAAAACCCCAAATGAAGGTTCCACCCGGTTTTTCACCCTTTTTTCGGATATTTTGCGTTTCCCCCGTTTTTAAATTTTTTTCCCAAGGGGAAATATTAAATTTTTCCCCCCTTTTATTTGGGGTTTTCCCAAAACCGCAAAAAAAATTTTTTAAAAACAACCCGAAAAAATTTTAAAAAGACCCTTTTTTAACGAATGCCAAATTTTTGGAATTTTTTTGAATTTCTGATTAAACAATTTTTTAAACCAAGGGTTTACGAAAGACACTAGAAAAACCCGTTTTTAATGCCCCGGAAAGGGGGCCAAACACGGGAGGGGAAAAAGCATTTCGGGTTTAAAAAAGAAATTATTTTTTCTGTGCGTTTTACACATTCCTTTTTTTTTTTCTTTTTTTCGGAAAAATAGAGAGAAGTAACTCTACATAACTTGGTAGTCGTGTTGCAACTTTATATCGCAAAACATAGCTTCTGTAACATTTTTGTAATCTCCCCCCGGGAATTTTTTGGTTTTTTCCCAATGTTAAATTGAAAAATTGGGTTGGGAATCCCGGCGTATTAAAAAGGGGCACTTTTTAAAACAAAAAAAAAGATCGAAGTTTAGGGGCGCGTTTTACGCCGGGTATAAAAAAGGGTTTTTAAAAATAAAAAAAGATGAGCCTAAAAATTTTAAACCCCAAAATCAAACTATTTATTTAAAAAAAAATGACATTTCTATTGAACTAGTAGAGTTGTAGTCCTATAAGTATATTATTTTTTTCAAAATTTGGGGTAATATCTTTTAAAAAAAATTCTTCAAAAACACCCCCATTGCCCCGTACATTTTTGGGGTTTCCCTTTTGTAAAAAAATGGGTGCGCGTTATACGGCGAATAACCCTAAAAAAAAAAAAAATGGGTTTGAAATTTAAGGGTGCCGTTATACGCCGGATTTTACGGGATTTTTTTTTTTAATATACCAGTCCTGTTGGAAAAAAAGGGACAAATGCAGACGAAAGGGGCAAGGGGGGTTAACTCATGTGTGGGTCATGAATAGCAAAAAAAATTGTAACCATTTTTTATTGGGGTAGTATACAGGACAATATGGCCTTTCTTGCAAAAAAATGACAACACGTCCCATAAAGTTGAAAAGAAAGCTGGGCCTAAAAACCCGTTACTGTCACCTAACGTTGTCAACGGGGGGAGGCGCTGAATCCATCAGCCCAGCATTTGCCGCGCATGGGGAAATGGGGTCACTTTTTGGGGACAGCATTAAAAAGTCTTCTGGTTTTAAACCCGCCTCCCACGTATGGGCCTTTAATCTTAGGAATGGATCAAAGTCACAGAGCCCCCTTGGGAACCCCGGGCGATGTGCCGCCCCAAAAGGGGGCTACTTCCATCTCAGGACACTCCCCAACTGACTGATTTCACGCCCCGTGCCTACCACCTTTTGGACATCTCTTTTCTGCATACACACTATGCCTGTAGAACTTCCAGAAATAACTTTGTGATCCGCCTTTTACCAGAAAGCCCTGACTTATTGTCCAGCCTTCGAAATTTTGGGAAAAAAAGGGATTCAACCAAAAAAACACAGAAGAAATGAACTTAATTCGTTATATTGTACAAATTCGTTTTTTTTTTTAAATCTCAATTATTAATAGTGCTCAAATTAGTACTATACTTACCAAAAAACATAAGGGAAAAAATGGAAGATGTTACCATGTGCTAAAAAACGAAGTTTTTTCTTGTTTCATCAACAAATTTAAATTTAAAAAACCAGTTTGTACGGCTCGGATGTTTCTCTTAACTTTCTGAGGTTACTTTATTTCATTTAAAAAAAGATAGCTTCTACTTGTTTTTGAGGTGAATTAATAGCCATTTAGTTGGAAGGGAAAATTTTTTTTTTTAAAATTTTTTAATTTTGGGGAAAAAAGTTCCCGGATTAGAAGATTGGAAATATAAAATAACAATTTTTTTTTTTATGTTAAGTACTGCCACTGGAATGAAGTTTTGGTATTTGAGCTTTTTGTTATGGTAAAGAGTCCAAGCAATTTTTTAAAAAATAAATCAGGTATTTAAGTACTTTTTAACGTGTATTGCATGAATAATAAATGAAATAAAAAAAACCAAGAATTTAAATTTTCGGGAAATTTTTTTTTCCACGTCCCAATTACAGTACACGATAAAATGGAAGACGCAGAAAAGCTTAGATGGAACTAATTCGACGGTGCGGTGACAGAGAGTTAGGGTTAGGAAATGTTGGAATGTCCATGGTATTATTCACACTTGACTCAGTACTTATCAGTACTTATCAATAATCATCACTTTTGGTTCATCAATAATCACACCTGTCTGACGATGTCAGATTGAGGCCCACGAAGTTCATCGTTGCTGAGGGCTAGACGTATACCAGTCGTTAGTCGTAGCTTTGAGCACCATGCAGACGACAGTACGATTTAGCTCAGTTCTACTCCAATTTTGAGGGAGAACACCCTGGGGGTGGTTAGGGGTCTCCCAGCTCTCTTCCCCTTCCACCACCCTCATGGTTCGATTGCTATTTAGGTTACCCCCCTGCAGAGCAAAGGCACTATACATATACAAACATCCATGCCTTCCACAGGATTCGAACCTAGGCCTTACGGCACAGCAGTCAACGTTATTAACCACTATGCCGGATGGGCGACGTCTTGTTTTTGAGTCTAAAAAATCATTTAACCAAAATTGAATCAGTATCCATTTTTTCGAAAACTCAGTCCCTTTATGGCAATATTAAATTTTGAAGCTATTATTCTTTGGTTATTTTTTCTTCCTATATAAACTCCATACCATAAAACATCTTTTTCCGCATAGGTAGATTCCGCTTAAAAATATATGACTCCGTATAATCGATTAATCAAATAGTCAAGTGATGCGGGATGGACAAATGCAACCAAGAACTATGAGAATCTTTGCATTCTTTCCGATAGTCGTAGCTTGCTCCAGCATCTTTATTGTTGGTTTCTTAGAAGCGACGAAACCAGTTTCTCCATTCAACAGAAGCCGAAACTAATAATATATGCTGCTCCCCTATATTCATTTTCAGTGGATCCCATCTCATGTCGACCTTCACAGCAATGAAATTTCGGACAAACCAGCAAAGGAGGACAATAATCTTCCAATACTCTCCTATTCCATCTTTCTGAAATTACTCTTACTGAAAAAAAATCTCAAAATTTGGTGGCGTGGAGGATGTCACCCACTTATCATTGGTATATGGGAAATATATCTAATCTGGCTCTAAACCTCAATTGGGACAAATGCTCTAAGACTACATTCTCACATCTTGCCAGTGATCACATCATCAAGTTGTTGCGGTTATAAGAGGGTTCGAGGAAGAAGCACACATGATTGTAAAAATAGCTACTTTTATTCTATCTTTAACACTTTATGAAAGATCTTTATACAAAGATTATTGATATTTAATCTGGAGTTGAAGCTCCTTGTTATAATCCTTCTCAAAGCCCGCTCGCTCTGTCAGATCCAAGATTGATTACTTCCACAATTCCTGGTGGATTCTACGTCGACTATTCATCTCAAGACGTGCGACCACCCAGTCGCTGTTCACTTTTTTAATACTTGGATTCCACGATTAACGATCAACGATTAACCATTAACCTCACATACTCAATGACAGGTACTTAAATAGTAGTTGCATTTGCATAAATTCAAGTCATCTCTACGGAAAGCGGTTTTTAAACTAAAATCGCAGTTAAAAAATAGTTTCCGCCAGAGGATTAGTAGAAGAACCCGAATAGTACACATAACAAAAAATAAAAGCGTCTTTCGTTCTCAGAGAATAAAAAAGATTTTGTCCATCTGTGAAAAGTGTTAAGATCACCAGGCTTCTCACGAGTACATAATGATTTGTATGGATCACTCTAGAAAAATTCTTGTACGGATTTCTTTCTTCTATTTGACTTTTTTAATTGTCAACGGTGTAATATATCTCGTCTGACTTCGTCCGTCTCTGGAGGATTAGCGACAACAACCCTACACTATTTAAATACAACTGTAGTAAATAGATAAGAAATAACAGAAGAGGATTAGAGAAGGATTATACTGCTTTCATTTTATTTGAATTTTTTACTAACATCACACTGTAAAACAACGCGGCTATTGATAATGGACCTCGTAATTTAAAAGATTACTGGAGAATAGCACAAAGTGTTAGTAAATGTTCCGATTGACGGAAAAAAATTCGTTAGTAAACTTATTTGAACATAGTTAGGCATCTCTTTACGCTTAATTGGGGGGTAGTTTCATTTAAAGATAAGTAACATTATATATATTTCGTCAAGTGACCCGGTTAGTTAAACCAATCCACGCCTATAAATATTTTATTGGTATTGTAACCAATTGTGAGTGAGTGTTTATTAACGTTGCACTATAAAGCAAAGCGAAGGCTACTGGAGACGGATCTCGTAGTTTGAATCTTGATCAAGTGATTAAGCCTGATCTGGCACTACAAACAGCTACACCACGCCATGGGAGAACTTTAAGCCTCGATAGATTTAACGCACATCAGCCCCTCTACACTATGGGCATTCAGTGGCACTACGGCTCGAACTCATGATCCATAGGCCACGAGTTCGTATCCATTAGTAACCACTGGTATTTTAACCAAAAGAATAAATTTTTTAAAAAACTTTAAACTGTGTGATTAGTTCCAACCCTTCTTGGTTTTTGATTTCTAATCTGCCATCTATTAACCGCAAGAAAAAAAGATTTGGAAAAGATCCATACTTTTAAAAATTTAAAATCATATTCTTGCATAACTTCCATTGAGTATAGTTTTGAATATACACAAAACTAGCTGAGTATACCAGACTATTTCACCACGGGTGAATTGAGAAATTAAATAGTACAGATTGTAGGATAAAAAAGAAGTTTTTTAATATGAGATTTAATTTTTACGTGAATTTGCAAATTAAACAAAAAGATCTTTTTTACTTATCTCAGTTGAACAAAAAACCATATTTGTTAAATTTTTAAGTTCCAGCAGATATAATAGCTTCGGAGTAAAAAAAGGATTTTTTTTTTTTTAATCTTTACATTACCTCTCTTGTGGGTCAATTTTTGAAAACACTTTCGTAGCAAAAAGTAATTGTTACAAATTTTGAGTAATAAACGCTTAAAACAGTGTAAATAATTTACATCTCGATGTGTAATCCGTTAATAATACTTTTTGTTGCATTTATTTTATGTTAAAGTAATATTCGCAAGCAACGCCGTTACTTACATTATAATGGCAATTCAATGGAAACAGCGAAATATTGGCGATAGAGCCCAGTTGGCATCATTTTTTGGCGACCCTGTTGGCAACTTGGTGATTGATTGAACGGTGCAGAAGTTGATATACTGTATCGCCACCTGGTGGGGAGCTGCAACAGAGAGGATTGCACAAAAACCTTCTCAATAAAAAAAATACATATGTATGCTAATTTTCTTAGTGATTGGTTGAACGGTGTTGGAGTGATGGAATTTCATATATACAAACATCCCTTTATATATATATAGATTAATGTCAAACCAACAAAATATAATATAGTACCCACTCTATATTACATTTAAAATTATTATCGAGAATTAACGAAATAAATACATTAAAACTGAATTTGATTTTAATTTATGTCGCACTTTGAAGCAACACGGGGGGCTATTGGCAACAGACCTCGTAATTAGGAACCATGGTCAAGTAACGAGGACACCTAAGCTGCCAAATCCCCTTCTCCTAATTTCCACACCTCACCAGATGGAGAACTTTGAGCCATGACAGATTTAACGTGCATCAAGTCCTCCACACGGCTACGGTTTTGAAGCCGCGACTTTACAATGCCGCTCACGATATTGTGACCATGACCACTGGGCTACCTCAGCCACAAAAAAAAAAAATATGAAAATAAGTGTGTTTAGATAATTTAAAATATTTATGACAATAACAAAAAAACATTGTGAACAGCAGATTTAATAAAGTCGTAGAAATAATTAGTTATCAAACAAAAAAATGAATTTCGAAAAACACAAAATACTAGTTAACGTATGTCATCGCTAACCTGTTTAGTTTTGTGTAGATCCAATTGGTTCTTTCCGCAGTAAAGCAGGTGAAGGAGAAAAATAATAGTTAAGAGTTTACAAATTTACTTGTTGAATAATGGGTTCAAGGGTAACCATTTAATAGTTGTAATAGTTTCTGACACTTGTGAATAAATGTATATTAATTATTTCTTTAACACCTATATTGCATATTTTAATAAACGTTATTATACGAAAATATTAAAGCATTAAAATGATTTCATTATTAATGTAACAAATATATGGTACTAAATACAGTCCGAATATAAATTGTAATAAAAATTCTTACATTAAAAGGCAAAAATAACAATGATCTAACAATAGCTGAAAATGGCTTACAAAATGTTTAAAAGGTCTCTAGAAAAGTAGTCAAAGATTTATCAAAATGATGTGAAAATAAGTATATTTAAAAATATAAATGTGTGTAATTGTATATAAGTTGATAATAGAATACCTTTATAATAATACTTTACAGAACAATTCCAAGAAGAAATAAACTCCTCGTATATCGACGAAGAATAAAGTGAAACAGAATTTCAGTTATTTCAATACCCTTGGCTCTAGAAATATGTTTTTAAAAGCTGTATAGTAATTCAAGATATTTATAGAATAATTAAAAAGTCTTTAAATGTGTGTGTGTTTAAAAAATATATCTGTGCCCTTAAAATTGAAAAAATAGGAACTGAATAGAACTATTTGTAGTAAATGAGAAAAATATACTCGTAAACTTGTATTTTTTATGTGGAAGCTTGTGATGAGGTTTTATATTCGAGCTAAAGCTACGACTCGAATGTGTCAGTTATAAAATGGCATGTCATAAAATGCTATATACTCCATAGAAAATTAGTATAACTATGTAAGAAGGCAGAATTAAAGACAGTAGTCTAAACCACAACTTAATGATTTTATGACATAAAGACCAAACTCTGTATAAAGAATGAATGTAATTTATCTGTAAAAGCATTAAAGCTTTCAGACATGATTATCCTATCAAGTGTTTGTGTATTTTTTAACCTCACTCAATTCTACAGAGTAAACCACACAAAACAGGTTTTGTAAATTACATACACCTCTTAAAATAACACGCGAAATAAACCACTTTTATTATCTCACATTCAATCATATTATCACGGAAAATTTTTGTAAAGTTATCAGCTAAGAGATAAAACCTCCGTGCCATCTGGCACCAATCTACCACCTTTCAGATGTCAACCGTATCGGCGACGGCCATTACTCGCTTGTGCGATGACTCTGGCGACTTTTTTTAAGAGCTTCAAATTAACAGTTGTTTACCGAGAGCATATATGCTCTGTAGATTATTATTTTCCTTTCTCATGAAACGAGATGGGGGACTTATGTACAATGTTTACCCTGCCTTGTTGGTTCTCGAATGATCTCGTCCTCCATTTTTATCCCTCTTGTTAAGACTGCTTGCGTGTAACCTTCAAAATAAGGGCAATAAAAGGTCTGTCTTTTACTATCTTTTCGTGAAGCCCTATTCTTTTATTACTTGTCAGAGAGTCAATAGCCTAGAAAGAAAATGCGGGGGTGGGTTGAGGGGGCATAACTCCGAAATAACGTTCGAACTTGTATTTAAAAGGGGAAGAATGTTCCAGAGATAGGATGGAGGATGTCTCCGCAATTTCGGAGTTAATGATTTATTTTAAACGGTGGCATCGAAGAATTTCTTTTTAAGATGCGGCTGTTAAACTTGGTTTTTAATGTCCCTTTTTGATGGGGTGGGGAGTTTGAGGGCTCGATTCGGTTGAATGGGCTATCGTCTTAGCATGGAGGAGAGAGGGGGTGCTGTATCGGCAGAGGTTTGGAAATAGTTTAGAATGGCTCTTGAGATGGATGCTCAGGTTTGTACTCTAAACCCAAAATGGCGGCGTTACGCGAGAGTTTATTTCTTAAATTCAAATAAAATGTTTAGCTTTCGGTTGTGTTGCGTTAAAAGTGCCGTAAAAGAGGTTACTGACAACTAGTCGGGGTTTAGTAAAAGACCAAGGGTTAAAAATCGGTTTTTATAGAATCATCGCGAGTTGGATTTTGGTGATTTAATTTCCTTGAGATCAAATTTATAGCCTAGGGTCGCAATTTGATGTTTTTGGCGTCCAGTTAGATCGTAAAACGTATACACAAATGGACAGTTAAGTAGATAATAAAAGTGAAAAGGGGGATAAGAGAGGAGAAATACAGTGATAAGTGAATCAAATCAATACATTATTTTCCTGATGTGCATTAGGTGGAAAAATTATTTTATTTGTATTAATTAAGATTTTTAATGGCTGCCGGAAATAAGCAATTTTAGTTTTAATGGGATTAATAAGCGTATACTGTGTTTCATATTCAAAAAAGAACTTTTCTAAAAATGGCTGCAATTATACCCACAAATAATTATGCGAAATCTAGAACATCTAAATTCATTTTATTCTATTGAAAGCATCGATGATATTTTCAAAAAATCGATAAAAAAGAATACAATTTCTTACTCCAATCTTTAAAAGAACACGGGACACTAAAAGAGGCTAAGCTCTTGGAAAAAAGAATAATTTTGAATTGAAAAATTGTATATCTTTCATTAAAATTTTAAAAAAAATACAAATACAGAAATCATTTTTAGTTATTTAGGGCTTTCTTTTGTATTAAGGAAGTAGTCTTTTTCAATTGAGCCTTCCATATTTCTTAAATTGAATTGAAATCTGAAAGAAATATTTTAAAATCATTCTTTTTTGTTGTGTAATAAATAGAAGAGTATAACATACTTTAAAAGACATCTCAACAATTTATTTTAAATTTTTGCAAGCAAAAGGTAATTAAGTAGTTTTTCCATAAAAGAAAAACAAAAGCCTCAACCTTTTCCTTCTTTTTTTTATTAATGACGCACATCAAAAGCATGTACACGTGCAATTCTAAGTGTTATATTTAAACATAAGTAAAAAATTTAATAAAAACTTATATTTCAAATTTAAATCCCAAAGGGAACAATCTAAATATACACGAAAATAAACGATAAAAAAATTTTAATAACACAAAAAAATAATTGGAAACTGAAAAACACACACACACAATCGTGTAAGATATAAACAGATATTGAAGAACATTCTCACTTAATTTCACGAATATCGAACAAATGTTACAATTTTTATCTCTCTGTTTTATCCCTTAAATTGATTCAGTATCATATACCGAAAGCTATCTTATCCAGAAAAACTTTTACTAAGGTTAAACACTTCACGATATCTAGTAATAAAAGGAGAAGGAAAACTACACGAACACATAACCAACCGATGACAAACACAAAACTCTACGTTTCTCATCCAGTTAAAGTAAATGTCTTGGAGAGACGCAGAGTTTTCCTGGTCCTAATCCCTCCCAGAGGAAAAGTGTACCTCGTGACATAAAAAGGGTTGAGTTGCAAGAGGGCCAGACAACTTGAGGACTCCCTCCGTCCTGAGTAATGATAGTGGATGCAGTGCATTCGTGACTGGGGTTCCAACACGAATTACCCAGTTCATTTCACTGTTTAACAGAGTTAGCCGGTAACGCTGATAGCTTGCATGCCAGAGTGGAGTTCGGGGGAAATTCCTTTCGTTCAAGTAATGTTGGCCTCCTTCTGCACTTGACTGAAATGTAAAGAATTAAATTAAGATTAAGCTACAGAGGAGAGAAAGGTAAGTGGATGGAGTTAGGTTTAAAAAATGGTTAAATAGTTAATTAGTCTTTTCTTTCTCGGATGAAACGGAAATTCTTTTTTGGACTTCTTTTTGGAGGGTTCGCTTGTACTGTTCTTGTACTTGAAAGTATAATGTAATTTTCGATTTTTTTTTTGTTCCGCTTTATCTGCTAGAGTTTTAAAGGATTTTTCAGTTTCATTCTGCTACAATAAGATTGAATTAACCCCTTAACTGATTTGCCCGGACTCCGTTTCGGCTACCGAAAGCTGGCTGCAACTGGTTTGCCCGCACGTTGCACGGGCACTGATAGTTTCTTTTTTCTATATTTGATTTGCACATATTTTTAATTCTTATAGTGCAGCGTTTCTCAAACTGTGGGGCACGCCCCCCTTGGGGGGCATTATAACTCTACAAGGGGGGCGCGAGCCTATTGAAAAGTTGAAAACTAAAAATTATTCAAAACTACTTTTTTTCTGAAAGTAAGCAAACAAAATACTTTCTGACATAATAAAATATAAAATACCCATTTACACTGATACATTTACACTTGTAAAAGTATCTGTATTGTACAGTATAGTTTATTATTAATTTAACAATGCTAAGTTAAGAAAAAGTTTGATAACTACGAGCGACCCCATGGGCTTGTATTAACACTTATCTTGATGATTTGGACGGTTTATAGTTAATTCCTTAGCTGCCGATTAAAAGTTACGCGGTTCGGTCCCTAATGCCATGGTTTTCCACGTAGAAGCGCGTATTTTGATGTTTTTTGGGGGAGGAGAAAAGGGATAAATAAACAAAATCCTCTGAAATAAGTAAATCCTTTGCAAAGATCGTCAAGGTCCTTTTATCGTATTCCAAAGCCTTCGGAATGATTTTATGGATAGCAATGCACAGAAAAGATCGTACTTCGGAAAGACGTATATATACGTCCAGAAGATTAATGCTATGGCTGAGAGAGCCGTTTATATACGTCGGTGGCACATAAGAGGTTAAAGTCATACTGTAGCTTTAGTATAAAAGTATAGTATTATTAAATTTTTTCAATACAATGTTATTGAATGAAGGACGGTGTGATGAAAATGATGATTGAATATTGGGTCGCGAGTATTGAAAGTTTGAGAAGCACTGTTATAGTGAGATTATCAGTGCTAATATTTTTAAGAGAAGAAGTTTGTCCATGGTATTGAAATACTTATCATTTGAGATTTCTTTGTTCGGAAGGCGGGGATTTTTCACTGAAGGCAGAATTTAGATTCTTGAAAATATTCGATAAAGAACAATGATTGGCGCAAGGCAGTGTGCAATTTATTGCTTGTGAAGAAATAAAAATAGAAAGATAATCCAAAAAAAAAAAAAAAAAACGATATTATCTCTGTCCCCATTGCAATGAAAGATTTAGTATTACACTGTGCTTTAAATTGTCTGTAAATATATATATATATATATAATTAAAATAAAATTCTCCCATTTTCTCATTCTATTAAGTATCATGCTTTGTTATAAGCAAGAAAAAAAATCACAAGTATTTTGATCACATACAATTTGAAGCATGGTGCAATGCTAAGTCTTACATTGAATGAGGAAAGAAATAATATATCGATTTTTTTGGATTATCGTTCCTTTTTCATTTCTTCTCTAGCAACATATTGCACATTGTCTTGCCAATCCCTGTTCTTTATCGAATATTTTCTAGAATTTAAATTCCAGCCTTCAATGAAAAATTCTCGCCTTCATCACAAAGAAAACCAAGATGAGAAATGTTTAAGTACTATGGACAAACTGCTTCTCTTAAAATCACTCTATGAGATAGAAAGAAACAAGTAATATAAAAAAAAAAGAAAATTTAAGCCAATTCCTACTTAGATCAACAAAGAAAAATTTTATTTTATCTACTTTTTATTAAATAGTTACAATTAATATAAATATGTACATACGTAGGATAGAATCATAACATTAAGTGGTAATTAATTTTTATTCATTATCATTAAAGTATCGTATTGTCATCCAAAACGATCGTGTCTATAAAATTTCAGTTTAACTAAATGCTTTAAACGTGAGAAAAAAACCTTTTCAAGTTTTCACACAAGGCGCCAAATGGGTCACTAAATAGCCGAAAATGATGCCAACGAGGCTGTATTTGTAATTCTTTAAATTATTAGTTTTAATCAATTAATTTCTATTAATTATAATTAAATTATTGTATTGTCATCCAAAATAATCATGTATATAAAATTTCAGATCAATTGAGAGCTTTAAAATGTATTTTATTAACAATTGAAAATTTCCCACCAAGATAAATAAATAAATATATAGAGAGTGTGAGCTAATAGTGTGTGTGTAGGAATTGAACAAATATCAGTGCCCGTACAGCGTACGAGAAAAATCAGTTGTAACCAGCTTTCGATAGCCCGCACGGTGTACGGTCAAACCAGTTAAGGGGTTAATAACTGATAGGGCAGTTAGAAATGGGTTTTCCAAAATCAGTTCAGGAAATACAACTTAATTGACAAAACCGAGAACGAGACGTTCTTCTGACCTTCCCGACAAACTTTTAAGGGCAATATTGGAAAAATGTTCAAGTTAATTAACAAGAGATATTGCAGAAAGTTTGAATACACACGTCACAATCACCTGTTAACCACCACCTGGAGATATTAAGAAAAGTCAGAAAGTTACAAGAGTTTGGATATTTCACAACTTCGGTGAATGGAATAAAAAAAGATCCTTTGTCAATCTCCAGAAGTCAACTCTCAAGCGTAAAAATCGAGTCTTTTTTAGACAGGATTATAACAGCGGATGTGAAAAATGGAGAGAGAGAGAGATTGCGTACGGTAATATCATTTGTAAAATACAGTGGCTTGATAAAAACCAATCCCCCCTCTACTAGAACAGAGAGCAAATATCCACGGAGAAAATATTGTACGATGGGGCTTTCAAGCTATAATTTATCGGGAGTGGTTGAAAGTCAAATTGAAGGTATGCGACTACGTTCAGAACCGTGATTTTTCAAAAGCGTATAAATGGATAATATTTATTATATTTAGTGTTACTAAGATTAGAAAATGTATATAGAATTGTTTTAAGAATAGTATTACAATAAAAAATTATTTAAGTACACTATTTTGACAAAAAAGGAACATAGAATGACCCATTTTCAAAATATTCTCCTTTTGTGAAAAATGCTTCTAGTATAATAATGTTTTGCCTGTATATAGCTCAGATCTCTGTACAGAAGCTCAACTAGAATTTTTGAAACATATAACTTAAAAGTGGATTTATCCGTATTTTACGACAACAGAGGGGAGAAATTTTAAGAAAAAAAGGACGATAATTATTTTAATTGGTTGCAACTCTGAAAATAATGTGAATTTTTCAAAAATCCTAGATGAGACTCTCTGGAAAAGTCTTTACTTTATGTAAGCGTGCGAAATATTATTATTGTAGAAGCATTTTTTTAATAAAAGGAGAGCATTTTTGAAAAAAGATTATTCTAACTTAATTTTTTGCTAAAATATTTATTTAAGTCATTTTTTTTCTCAAAATGTTCTTAAAACAATTTTATACATGTATTCTAATCTAAGTGACACTAAATATCATGAAAACTATCCATTTATGCGCTTTTTTTAAAATCACGGTTTCGAACGTGCATTACTGCGGATATACAGAGTGAGTACAAATGATGGACCCGATGTTTGAAAAAATCATATCATCGAAACTATTACACATATTACAATAAGTGATACACTAAGTGATTTCCACTAATGATCATCAGCACATTCAAGATCACTGTGATTGGAATCCAAACATGGCGACAGAGAAGTGTTTTTGTATATTAGAGTATGCACGGGTTTTTCAGTTATTTCGGTGCTCGCTGCACCGAAAACGTTACGGAAAAGAAACACAATCTAACAAGAACATTCTGCGATGGTGTCCTCAATTTAACAAAACATATTATTTGTGTAAATAGAAAAGGAACGGCCAGTCAAGTCAAGCGTCTCGAAAGAAGCAGTGGAAAGGGCGAGACTTATTCGAAGTCTATGAGAGTTGCATGTGAACTTGGAAGGCACCAGAAAATATGGCAAATTTCACGAAAAAAATTAAATTTCTAGCCATATCATTTGCAATTGACACAGAAAATAACAGAGGAAGACAAGTAAGCATTTGTGCAGCATTACGAACCATTGATAGAGTGATGCTACAAAATATATGGAACGAACTGGATTACAGATTGGACGTGTGCCTTTGTAACATGTAGAACATTTATAGTAGGGGAAAAAATTGGAAAATTTCTCTTTACCTTTACGTATTGCAATTTGTGTAGTAGATTATATAATTTTCGATGATTTTTTAAAGTTGGGTCCATCATTTGTGCTCACCCTGCATAAGTACAGCAGATACAAAGAGTGAAAGAGAAACTACGTGAAAAGTGTTCTGCTTTCGTCAATCTCAAAAATACGCGACAATGAGAGAACACATGCAGCAAGAAAAAATTCTTCAGTTTGGATTGGTTTATTTTACCACATCCAACTTACTCCCCGGACCTTTCCCCGACAGACTTACTTTTTCTGTTTCTCACAAATTTTTAGTTGGAAAAGCATTCGTCTTGAAGAGTAAGGCGCTATGTTTGTCGGAAACTTCTTCCTGTGCAAAGCAGCGATATTTTTTTTATAAGGAGTGAAAAGAAGATGGGAGGTCATTCATAAGGGTGGGGAACATAATATAAATTAATATAATTTTACTTTTTAATGGAAGTAAAATGAATGTTATTTATTATGCAGTCTGATAATTAATTAACCAATCATTATTTTAAAATTACTTGCCAAATTTCAAGATTAAAATTACTTATAAAGATTACCATAAAGATCTTCAATACAGTTATATATAAAGCTCTTATATATAAAAATAATAGTGTAAATAAAATTTACAGTTCAAGTTGACTATCGACGTTCAGAACCGTGATTCTGCAAATGAGTACAAATGAATATTTTCAGTAAAATATACATATAAACGGTTTTTTAAGAATATTATTACAAGAAAAAACCATTTAAATGCAACTTTTTGACAAAACATGAAAAAAGAGAGAGAAAATGACGTATCTTCAAAATATTCTTCTTTTATGAAAAATGTTTCTATAATAATAAAACTTTGCCTATATGTAACTTGGATTTCTATAGAGGGGTTAAACAAAGACTTTTGAAATATAATTCAGAAGTAAACTGATACATTAATTTAGAAGTTACTTGATATTTTACTTATTACCAAAAAACTAATTATTGCAATCGATCATAACCCTAAAAATAATGCGAATTTTTCAAAAATACTATTTTAGCCCCAATTTAGAAATCCTGCCTATATATAAAATTTTTTTATTATTATAGAAGCATTTTTCAGAAAAAAAGAGAATATTTTTTAAATATGGCATTTTTTCTTCATGTTTTGCCCTAAAAATTGCATTTATATATAAATCTTTTTTTATTATAATAATATTCTTAAAACAATTTTATACGTATATTCTAATTCAACTGACACTAATTATCAAAAATTTATCTATTAATATGCTTTTAAAAAATCCTAGTTCCGATCCTGGTTAATTACCTTAATATAATTATTATTCAATCGTTGTAAAGTTTTTAAGAATATTTATGTTCAGAATATTTCTTAATCGAATTTGCCTGGTTTTTCTTCCACTTACGGATCTTAACAATATGCAAAATACTTTTTAGTTTAATTTAAAACAAAACAGGGAAAACTAAAGTGGTCGGCGAGGATACATTTTTAGAGTATTTTTTTTATGTTGGAATATTTCTGTCTGCGTCAGCATGTATGATATATTACATATATGTTCTCGAGTGTAACATATTTTCAAATGTAGATGATATGCAGAAGGTAGATAAATTGATTCCTGATAGATGCAGGCATTAAGAATACTTGTATTAAAATGCATAAATATTTATGCAGTAAGAAAAGTGTCCCAAATTACCTCTCAGAAGGAAAAATATTCCTTTTGCAGTATCCATTAAAGTGTTTGAAAACAGTTTTTTGATTACTATTTAGTAACAGCAGAAAAGATTCCCCTAACTTTTGGAATAACAATTTATGCGAAAAAAGATGTCAAATAAAAAGAGAGCTAAGCAGAGTTTTATCTTTTTTTTTTAAAGATACGTTTTTAAATAAAGTTCGACAAAATTCCCCAATCGAATTGTTTGCCGATACATCGTTTATTAATCATACTATTACAAATTAAAAGTATTCAATCATTTTCAAATGGTAAAAAAATTAATATCGCCTACGAAATTAAAATTTTAAAGGGGACTTAATTATTTCACACAAACACACACAAATATTTAATGTTCAGTATGATAGATTTTAATGTCGCTGAAGTGATCCTGAAATCTTTACTAATCATCATAAGGAATATGCAGATTGGCTTTTTTTCCTTGTATGTTTTATTTTTGAAAATACACTCGTATGCAGAATTTACAAATTATGTCCATTTTGAACAAAAAGTATTGCCCCACAAAGGTACTAATTACACTACCGAAGATGCAGAATTATGCAACTATTCAGAATCGTATTCGCAAGAGTACATTTGCATGACGAGGAAGAGGGGATATACATTTATTTATTTATCCAACGCCCGTGCTTGGCTTCTTGACCATTTGACGGTGAGCCTTCCAGTAACGACTGACGACGTCGTCACTCGGGTATTCATCGAGTCCAGTGCAATGGAGCGGATGTTCACCATCCATTCTGGCACTGTCGCAGAGAGGACAGCAGATATACAGGGAAATACGTTTAACGCGAAAACACTTAATACAAAATATCGCTTTAACACCAAATAATACAGCGGTTCCGACAAACTAATATGTAGTTTCATGTATTTTTTTCTCTTTACATGAAAGGAAGATCACTCAACACGAAAAGATTTACCTTCAGGGAATGAACAAAATACGGAAAACATTAGCTTCGCAGGCTAGATTTGAAAGAGGTGTGAAATGAATGAGAGGTGGTTTCACATGTTTCGTAGAAAAGAAACTAATTTGTCTTTGAAATATTCTCGGAAGCCAATCTTGAGTATCTTAGCTACTTTCACCCTCCACCCCAACAAACGCCACACAAAAACATTTTATCTCTCATCAGTTGGTTTTAAAATACGGTCACGAGTACATCGCAGTGTGGGTAAAAATCTGTGAGTTTCGTTCGTGTCCCCCCAAATTTTTGAAGAATGTTTCTGTGAAAACAATGGCAAAAAGCGCCGGGGAAAAGCAAACTTTTATTTTGCTTAAAATGAAGAGTCTTAAGGCTGTTGAGCGCAGCGATTACAAATTCAGAAGGGGAGTCTGCAATTTGCTCAAACACTTGCAGGATAATAAACTTACATCGATAATCTATAATTTATTGCTTCGAATTATATTACATTTTTTTGGATAGTTTAGAGGTGTTTAGTTGATATTAAATGCTGTAGCAAATGAGACGTTTTTGTGGGGAACTTTGATTGGAAAATATGGTATAAGGTGATTAGTTCGGAGACTTGGGTAACTTTGAGTAACAGCGATTTTTTATGAGATATAGTAACTTATAATAGTATATTTTTGATTGATTTGGATGTAATTTTTTGACTTATAATCGATGAGCACTTTTTCAATATTTATATAGTATTCAGATTTTCAAGAAAAAAATTAATGTGAGATTATTTCTTTGCAGCACGTCTGGATGCCACGAAGACGTACATGCGCATGCGTCGCGTGCCCGACCACATCGAAAACAAGGTGATCCGGTGGTTCGACTACCTGTGGGTGACCAAGAAATGTTCGGACGAGGAGAGGTCCATCGGCTGCCTGCCGGACAGACTGAAGGCCGAGATAGCCATCAACGTCCACCTAGACACGCTGAAGCGGGTCGAGATCTTCCAGAACACGGAGTCCGGCTTTCTGTGCGAACTCGTGCTCAGGTTGAGACACGTCCTTTTCAGTCCAGGAGATTACATCTGTAGGAAAGGTGCAAACACGCATTATATTTTCGGTGTCCGGCACCAATTTTTGTTTTCGTGCTATCTTTGATTTTCATGTAAAAGCCTTTCTTTGCAATATATATATATATCCCTTTCCCTTCTCCGTCCTGTAAACTTGTATATGGTTTACTGGGTTTCACAATTATAATTTAATTTACTTTTAGCCACCACTACAATAAATCCTACATAATTATTTAATATAGTTTGTTCTTATATATGGGATAAAAATGCATTTATTTTGCTTATTAGTTTGTGTATTTTTAAGGGATCTATAATTTCTAATATTCTGCAGGAGTAGGTTGTGCTTAAAGTGACTATGTTCGGAATCAGGGTTTTAAAAACGCATAGTTTAAATAGAACATACAAATAAAATTGTCTAAAGATTATTATTACAATAAAAATTGTTAAAATGCCATTTTTTTTAGAAGAAATGAAGAAAAAATTAATTATCTTCAAAACATTTTCTTTTAATGAAAACCGCTTCTTTTGTTGTATTATTGTGCCTATATATATCTCTGAAACTTCTCTACAGAACTAAAAGTTTAAAAAAATTCCCATTATTTTCAGAGCTACTTTACTGTCAATTGAAATAATAATGGATGTTTTAGTTAAAAATTTTAATATGACTAGTTCAGAACTGTGATTTAAAAGGCATAAATGAAAAATTTTTTATTTTAGTGTCATTTGTTTAGAATACATGTATAAAATGGTTTTTAAGGGATTTTGAAAAAAAAAAAATTATTTAAATACGTTTTAAAAAAATTAACTTAGAATAACTTTTTTCAAATGTTCCCCCTTTTTAAAAAATGCTTTTTTATAATAATATTTTGCCTGAATATAGCTCAGACCTCTCTAAAAAAGGGTAAACAGAATTTTGGAAATATAAACTTAGAAGTGGGTTTATCCATATTTTATGACAACAGGGGAGAAATTTTTAAAAAAAAAAGCCAATAATTATTTTTTAAATTTGGGGGTAACCGAAAATAATGTGAATTTTTAAAAATTTAGTTGAGCCTCTGTAAGGTCGAGCTATATACAGGGAAAATATAATTATAATAGAAGCTTTTTCCCAAAAAGGGGAACATTTTGAAAAGGTTATTCTAAGTTAATTTTAAAGAAATATTGTACTTAAATAATTTTTTTTTGTAATACTTTTAAAACAGTTTTTATACTTTTTTAATCTAATGACACAAATATCATAAATATTATCCATTTATACGCTTTTTTAACATGGGTTTCCGAACGTAGTCGGATACCTTAATCCGATGTATCAAGATATGAGCATAAATCAGCTTCAAAATCACCCATTTCAAAAATCCTAGTTCAGGCTTTGTAAAAAGAGTCTTAGTTATATGTACAGGCAAAGTATTATCATAGAAGCATTTTCCATAAAAGAAGAACTTTTTAAATATACGACATTCTTTTTTCCAAAAATGCATTTAAATAATTTTTTGTTGACATAATATTCTTAAAACAATTTTTTATGTATTTTCTAATTCAGAGGACACTAAATATCAGAAAATTATTCAGTTACACTGTTTTTTTTAAAATCACGGCCGAATGATAGTCATCAATAATATTTTGGGTTGACAAAAGAAGGATTTTTTAAAATGATTCAGAGTTTTTAAATTTAATGCTTTATAGTAATATCTTTTAAAATGGTTATAAAAAAATAGGGTTTTTTTTTTTAATTTTGAAATTTTTATCCGGGAAAAAAATTGACACCATCCTTTCGGATCCAAAGAGATGATGATTTTAATGGGTTAATTAATCTTAGTTAATACAGAGATAGTTTTCGGAAGTTAACTAATGTTTATGAAATTAATTTTTTTTTCTATCGGTGACATTTTTTTCTCGTATCTGAATTGTTCACCTTAAACACTTAAACTAAACTTCAAATTTCTTTAGATTCTATTTGAAAGTATCAACATTTTATAGAGCCATCGAAAAAGCCTCCACTGATATCAGTTATGAGTCAAATTCTTAACAGTATAAAAATTTACCTGAGCCTTTTCCGAAGATATTTAGAACATTTATAGATTTTTTTCCTAAAATTATTGAGATACAAAAGAAATCTAAAAATTTTAATAATTATATGAGTTTTAAAGAACATTTATACGACAAAGAGGAGTTATAACATCAACATTTTTCTGCAAATTTAAATTCTTCACGGCTTGAAACTCGTAAATCGTAAATTTCATCCAATTTCGTCGAAGATTTTAGGAAATGTTCTTAGTCAAAAATCACAATCAGAAACCTTAAGAAGTATTTTTTTTATTTTTAAATACTTAGTTATTAATTCATCCATACGGTACCCCACAAAAGTATTGTAAATTTAACTCAAACCTGATAATCTGGTGTATAACCCCCTAACATTTTTCTCAAAATATGTTTAGAATTATTGATTGAATTTAAATGAAATTTAGAATATGAACAATTTAAACCATTGACTACTCATGCTTTTACACACATGCACACTTGAATTCCGTTATTAGAATTTAGTTATTTTTAGAAATAAATTTACTATGTTAAATTAACATCATAATATAAACAAAATTTATCAAGAAGTATACCATGTATGTTAGATAGCGTGAATGGTATCATTATTCCACTTATTCGTACTGACAACGAACTGACAGCAATTCGCTTACCAGCGGTCCTTCCTTAGCTAAACCTAACTTTAGCACAGTTAGGATATTGCGTAATCTATTGCATAATAAGTTTTAGTTTGCTCAAAGTAATGAGAACAACTAAATAAAAACTCTTTGCTTCAAATTTTATGCAAAACAGTAGGCTTAATATGGACCTTCTTTTTGACCATTTGACCAAGTCTGTTACATTTCTAAAAGAAAATTTCATAAATATCTCATATCACGTACCGTGGAGGATATTTTCAGAGAAAAGCTTCCATATTAAATATTTTCCTTTCAATAATATTAATAATAATTGTGAACAAAAACTTTTATTCACCATTATAACGTATCTTTGAATATTAAATTCATTACTGGTGAGAACAGAGTTTAAGAATATAAACAAGTACATTCACAAACTTTCTGCGCGACGTATTTTTTATATATATTTATTGTGTCAATCATCTATAAAATCTTCTAAGCTCTTATTGCGACAAGAAATGCACTTTTTACAGTATTTTTTTCTATCATTTTATTTATTAAATCTTAATAACCACACAGATCAATTTAACATTCCTTAAATAAAAAAATCATTAATTCTTATAATCTAGAAATAACTTAAACGTAAAAGTTTGAAAAAATTTCTAAATTACTTTTATTTCCTCAATTTAATCTATTATTTAAAAGTACTGAAGCATACTGTTAAAAGAATGAAGCTCACTTTATAGATCATTTACTAGAAATCAATGGCATTTAAACCAAACATTTAGGAATTCGTAGAAAAATGTACCATTCTCTATAAGAATTTATTTAATTTGTACAAACTCTTCGATCTAGCTTTTGTTCAAACGATAAATTCAGACTCAAAGAATTGTATAAATACTTCACAATAAGAAAATAATCGTTCTGGTTTTAAGAAAAGAACTCAAATGTGGCAATTAGTTGCATTCTTGTTCCACTATTTTTTTCTTAGAAATAGTTAGAATTTATCTTCAATTTGTTTCAGTAGCCGAAGTAATTTGATCGAAACGGAAGCGAAAGTATTAAAGAACAATTTAGAATTAGGTCACATATACAAAAGTAATGTCATAATCAGAGAAATGGAGAAAGATTAATCATGAATGAAGACTTATGTATCACAGTTTTTGAAGTGAATATTATTCCTCAATATAATTAATTGGAGACTATTGCTAACACATAAGAAATACATATCTTATCAATTATTCTAATTAATAGGATTAGTTTTGAAATGCATTTTTTCAAAAAAATTTTTCTCAGTATTTTAATTCTGTCGTCGAAAGGAAAAGGGGAAACTTCCATAGATTTATAAAAAATTCACCAAGGCCTTAAACTGAATATTTTCGAATAAAAATTGAAGACATAAGAGAGTCTTTTCATTCCTTTAATCAATATAAACATGATTAGTTTTCAATTAATGCATTATTTATCTCATTAGAAAATATATTTGTCAATAACATAAGCAGATTCAAAGCAACTTCACAGGTTAAATAAAAACTCTTGATAATCATAAACGTTGTTTAAAAAAGAGAAGATATCAGACATGAGTACATGTGATCCTAATCTAAATTTGAAAAAACGTTACCGGACCTCCAAAATAAAACACAATGAAAAACAAGATTTATCAAAAACAAAATTAAGTCGAACTCAGAAATGTGCTCTTCTAACTTTGACATTCTCTTCGACAAGGTATATTCCCTTCCCCTACCACGCTAAAATTTGTTTACTATTATCATTACAATACGATATTTTTATGTGTGATTTGAAATTTTAACTTCTACTGAAACTGTGTTGTCATTATTTTTAGATATTTTATCGATTGTTTTAATAGTTAAACAAATGTTTGGCACAGTTTAGCCAGATTTGGCTCTTGCGACATAAATCCAAACACTCCTTCACTTACTCGACGAGGTATAAAGCTTCTCATGCAAGCCGCAAAACACAATTACAGAGCTTGAAAGGAGTTTTTTTTTATAAAAAGCTTGTGCGTGACTCTACTAATGCTTATGGTTTATTTGCATGTGTTCTGCAATACTATCCATATGAATATTTCATCAAGGTTATATGCATGGAACAAATGTTATGTCTACTGGACTTTATGCTTACTCTACTAGACTTATGGCTGTGAGAATTCTTTAGTAAAACATTGAACATCAAAATCAATACCAAAGATATTTCTGCCTAAAGATATCACTACCAATAATAAAAAAAGAAATAAGAAAAACAATCAAACACGCTATACTTTTCTAGAGGCCGTGGGTAGCCTAGTAGTTAGAGCATCGGACTCCAAACCGGAAGGCCTGGGTTCGATGCCCGATGCCACCAAATACCCTCCCAGTACACACGGAGTACGCGCTCATTAAATCAGTGGGACCGAAAGTCTTGTGGGCTGAATCACGAGTGCAGGGGACTGGAGAATATTTCCTTCCCCTCCAGTCCCATGGAAAATTGTGGAGGTGGAGATAGGTAGTGTCGCCATCTATCATCCCTTCGGGGAATTTCGCCGAGCTAATTCGTACTGTCACCCGTATGGTGCTCAAGGCCTAGGCGAACGATAGGCGTACTTCTAGCTCCTTTCCACGATGAATTTCGTGGACCTCGTTCTGATTACGTCAGACAGGAGGCATTAGCCACACCACCACAACAACATATTTTTCGAAAAATGGTGTTGTCTGTTTGATTTCCAAGAACTTTATATTCCTTTTGTACTTTCTGTATATTAATTCTTTCCAAATGATGATATATAGATTCTGTTTATTGCAACTGTATTTCCCTGCGCAGGTGAGGTCGGTAAGGAGATGTATATCGTGAACTGTGGCCGGCTACAGGTGGTTGCGGATGACGGCCGCACGGTGCTGGCCACCTTGCGCGCCGGCAGCTACTTCGGCGAGATCAGTATCTTGAACATGGGAACGGCTGGTAACCGGAGGACCGCCTCGGTCCGCTCTCTCGGCTACTCTGACCTCTTCTGCCTCTACAAGAAGGACATGTGGGACGTGCTCAAGGATTACCCGGCGGCCAGGGTCAGGCTGGAGGCCATCGCCGTCAAGCGCCTGCACAAATACAGGCGAGAGCCGCTCAGGAAGGGTAAGTCTGTCAATTTACATCAAGTGATCGGCTCATAAGCTGATTGAATTGTATGATGAATTACCTTCCATTGAGCATATATATTAAGTTTATTTTATTAGTATCTTGATGCATCTAGCATTATACAACAATATGAAATTAATTATGAGGCAGTTCCCCTCTTATCAAATACTGACAGGAATAAAAACGCATAATAACTGAAATTTTTTTCTGGACTACTTGCCAAATAACATGTCTACAGACCTATAAATGCTCTATTCAAATCTGCCCTAAACTAAAAACTTCAAACACGGCTGAAATGATTAACTGGAATTTGAACACAAAAAGGAACACGTCGTAGCCTTAAGCTTCTGGTTAAATATACTCCCAAAGCAAAACTTTCTAAAGTCTAAAAGAGGATTCAATGGTCAGTGGCGTAATGTTTATCCCAAAATCACCGCATTGCAGGGGGCCCAGAACTCTAGGAGGGGCCAAAGCCTGACTAACACCAAAAAAAAAAACCCTTTTGTAAAAATCCAGTTTGGGGCCCCAAAAAAACTTGACTTTGCAGGGAGGCCCTAATATTCCCCCAACCCCACTGCCTAAAATTTTTTGATTAATAATATAAATATTTAAATTTTGAATGCGTTGGGTTCAGACTTTTATTTCCCAGGGTACAAAAGCGTCCAAAAAATTGTTCAAAAACGGCATTCAGTACAAAAGGAACATGGATCAGTTGTAGAAAGAATAGAAAAACACCCTTCTCTATCCAGCTGTACAGTAAGTTCTGATAAAATTACAAAGAGAAGTTAAAAAAAAAAAAAAAATCTTTGATATCAAATTTAAAAGATTTATTTTAACTTTAAATTAAACACATAACACATTTTATTCAAAATGATCCCCTTTCGACTTTTCACAGTCTATAAACCAACCAACCATTAAGGTATCCGATTATGTTTGGAACCGTGATTTTGCAAAAGCGTTTAAATGGAAATATTTATGATATTTAGTTCATTTGATTAGAAAAAAATTATAAAATTGTTTTAAAAAAATTATTATAATAAAAAAATTTTTTAAGTACAATATTTTGACAAAAAATGAACATAAAAAAATTTCTAAAATATTCCCTTTTGGAAAAAAAGCTTCTATTTAAAAATAATAATATTTTGCCCCAAATTTTAGCTCCAACCTCTGTAGAACGAATTAGGGTTTTTTTAAAATATAACTTAGAAGTGGGTTTATCCATGTTTTTTCGACAACGGAGGGGGGAAATTTTAAAAAAAAAACCCTTTAAAATTTTTTTCAAATGGTTGTAAATTTTGAAAATAACGTGAATTTTCAAGAATCATAGTTGAGCCTCTGTACAGGGTTTAACTATATTTAAAAAAAATTTTTATAATAAACATTTTTTCCCTTTTAAAAAGGGTTTTTCTAAGTTAAAACCCCAAAATACTTATTTAAATAAATTTTTTTGCCAAAATTTTAAAAAATTTTCCTGTATTTAATCAAAAAGGGCACTTAACATGAAAATTATCTATTTATGCGCCTTTTTTTAAAATCACGGTTCAACGAACGTAGTCGGATACCTTAAGTCTCAGGTTTAAACCTCCATCGGAATTTCCATCGTTTGGTTCCTTAAGGAACGCTAAGACTGTTTAAATTGGGATTATTAAATTGCTTTTGCAACATCGCCTGTTTCTAATACTAACCATGATTTATAGAAGAGTAGATTTAAATCTGCACCGCTGGAAGTGCATAGAACACTAAGAAGTCACTTTTTTAATTTTTCTATGGTTAAAAATTCTCTTTTTAAAAAAACACTGGGTTTTTGTTCCTTTTTGAGCAGGAGAAATTCCCCTTTTTGATGTCCAATCGTTTCCATTGAACAAGTTTATGTTAAGGGGTATCACTATACATTCTATAATAGTATCTTGATAACCTTTACCGTAATTTTCACTCCGTTCTAGCAACAATGAATCTCTTAGACACCTTCACACTGACACCTCACCAAACCATTACAGAAACATAATGATGAGCTCTCTCTACACCTATTTTATCTTCTTTTTAGTTTCTTGGGTATTTTTGATGTATACACTATAATTCTAAAGGTTGAAAGATTCTTCGGGGCTAAAAGTTATCTCTTTGGTAAACAGAAATTATCTGTGGCCGTTACAAACAAGCCTCTGCAACAATGTTTTTGCCTTAAGGTACCTCTGGTGCTTGAATTGCTTTGTAAAAAATGGCCAGTTATTATTCTTCGATAACTTAATATTCTAATGCTTTCGTTTAGTATCGACGCATTGTCCTTTTTTGGCACGTTCATCTATTAAAAAACCAGAGTCTTCTTTCGACAAGTATTTCTACGAATTCTGTCCCTGACTGCTTTGACGAGAGTTGGTGCTCTCACCAAGCAAGATGACCTCTTTTAGTATGGTCGGTAACGTTTTTGGTCTCAGAAATATATTCATTGTTCGATAAATTAATAACCTTTTGTGTAAATGCTTAAGGGCCTTAAAATTTTCCCCGGCCTTTTTTTTTTTTTATGCGTCAGGGGTGTACCTTCTGACTCATTTAGAATAACATACTAAAAAGACAATAACTTTTTGAAAATATTGCATGCGATCTCCAACGGCGAAATTTAAAATCATCTGCTGGGTTTGAGTCGTAACACATGATCTCAAATTTTTTTCATTAGATCTGCTTGGTAAATATCGTTGGGATAATCCCTCAACCGCAAAAGAACTTTCTTCAGTAGGAAGGATTGTATTTCATTTCATCTCCCATAGCTCCATACTAAAAATGATTATAAAAAAAAATTCTTAACTGCCCCAGCACACAAAATTTCATGTCTATAGACCATCATATAGACATTTCAAATCTATTCCAAAATAGCAATCATCAACATACTTTTCATATGAATCATTTGAGTACAAATGGAAACTGTTGACAATTAACAGTCCATTTATGTGTTTCTGCCATCTGGAAATTTCAAATTTTTATCTCATGACTTTTGACACTTCAATGTATGTTTAAAGTACAAAGTGTGGCTATTAAATAACGATATTGATGCAATAAAAATTTGATTTTGATTTCATACATATTTACTAATTATCACCATCAATATACTTCCCTCCTCTATTTTTATAACGCTCCATGCGAACCTTCCACTGTTCGAAATTGTGCTGGAAGTCTTTTTGTGTGAGTTTTTAGGGGCGTGGGGCCCTTTTCTTTTCCCCGCTTTAATGAAATTTAAATCAAAAATTTTTTTTAAACCCCTTTTTGGAAAAAGTTTAAAAAACCTTTTCGGGATAAAAATAATTGATAAATGTAATGTTCTCATTCCCCCATAAACACTATTTTGTCCAAAAAAAAAAATTTTATCAGGGTTTTTTTCCTTTGGGGGGTTTGACGTTATAGTTTACTGCGCAAAAATTTAACTTACTTTTCAAGGGCAGAAAAATGAAACAAAATAAATTTTTTTTGAAAAAATTTGGGATTTATAAAAAACTATTTCAAAACAATTTAAAATATTAAAAAGGCCCTTTTTTTAAAATTTAAAAATAGAAAAATTGTACAATATAGAATACTTACTTTAAAAAATTAAATTGGTATATTACAATATTTTATTTTTAAAAATTAATTATTTCAAAAAATTTTAGGGGGCCCGTGAAACTTTTTAAAGCAAGTAGGACCCTTTTCTTGAAGGCACAGTGGTACGCCCCACAAAAAAACTATAATAAAAATTTTAAAAAATTAAAACCCCGTACTAGGGATGGGATCCGAGATTGATTAATCCCCATTTTCGGACAAAAAAAAAATCGATATTGTTTAAACGCATTTAATCAAAATTTCCCTCCTAAAAAAACGACATTCAATTTTTTTTTGGTTTTGGGAAAACCATAAAATTATTTACAATTAGTTGAATGTACTACCTTTTTTAAAAGGGGTTTAAATTTCTCAAAACCCCGCGATATGCCCGTTTGTTTTTCGCCCTTTTTAATAAATAAAAAAGTTACGTTTGTAATCTTTGACTTTATTTGTTGATATTCGTCAGTTGTTTATTTTAAATTTTTAAATTTACTGATTTTCGTAATGTATTGGTAAAAAAAATAAATATTTATTTTTATGTAGTGTTTGTTACCGAATAATAAGTAATTGAGGGTTAGTAAATTGTTGTAAGTATCGTAGGATCATCTGTTCCTTGTGAGCGCCTTGTTTCGATTGCCCTGTAGACTTGACAGACTGTTGTTTTTAAAAAGCTTAGATATAAAGCATTGGAAACTATTAGCTATATTATCTACTTTCTTAACTTTTTAATGTAACAAATACATTTAGAAAATAAATGTCTTCTTTTATACCTGATACTTTGATATGGTAATAAAAATAATTATAATTGTCGAATTCCCTTAAGTAAAATATTTTCTGATTTTATTGATAAGAGATCGTTTATTATGGTATCTTTCTTGTTTTTCATAAAATGGATTTATATTTACGGTGTAAATACAGACTTGAAAAAAAATCGATTTTTTAGAAATCGATCTCTTAGATCTCGATTTTCTTGTGAATCGATTCCTCCGGTTACCAATCGAATGGATTTGAAAATCGATCTTTTTCGGAAAGAATTACCATCCCTACCTCGTACCACGTATTGCAAACAAAGTTTATTTATATTTCCCACCCCCAACATTCTCACGTGATTCTAAGGGCTCTCTCTCGAAGAGGAAGAACGAGAATTTCAAGGTCATTTTCTTTTCTATTTGGGCACAGTGGATAAAAAACCTCTATATCCATATATATAAGCTTTCCAAAAACCTAAATAAAACTTTTTTTTTTAATTGCACATTTGCTTAATTCATTCAGATGAGAGAAAAGTATACTTAAGACTTCTCGAAATTTTTTTCACAGATCAGAAATTTTATTTATAGTAATCAAAATACAATTTGTAATTTACACCGAGAGAAATTGTTTCTAACTACCCATCAGAGGACATGAAAATGCAAATAAAACGTGTCGTGCATGAGTCATCTTAAATTTTCATATTTTTTACTTATTTGTTTTCCTTCGGGCCTCAAAATATTCTAAGCACCTTGAAGTTTGAGAATATGTTATGTTTTTCTCAAAAATTAAACTTTAAATAGCCAATGGTCACTACTTTTTACCCATGACGAGTATACTCGTCAACACACAAAATCCTGCAACTTCTCCATCACGAGTATACTCGTCAATCGCAGTGAACTGGTTAAAGATTTGAAAGCCCATAAATAAATCGTTTAAAAATACATTAAAAATTTCTGAAATCGGGAAGGGGGATGTAATTTTAAAGTAATCTTTATTTTTTGTGAACTTCATTATTTTGTGTGTGTGTATCTTTTTGATGAATTTTATTGTATTCAAACCTATACACTAGCCTATATTTTAAGATAGGAAGTAGAATTTCTAAAGGAATAACGTTACATTTACGAATTCATAATGGTCGGCAGAAAAGAGGTTTAAAAGCAGTTTCTTTCATAGTTCTTGTCAATTATAGTTATTATCGCTTACAGTTATTATAATTTACAGTTATTACATAGTAAACTAAAATAAATAAAAAATTATTTACAAGGGGTGCTCAAATGAAAAGGTATAAAACATTGTAACAACGTAACCGTAAGCATATTTGCCTATATTGCTATTAGAGAACGTAGCGAGACATCTAGGGGATGCGAAGATAGTCTCCGGCGTGGATCGGAGCATGCGCAGGAGAGAGAAGAGGCTCTATAAAGAGCGCCCTCAATTGATGCTACGTTGTTGAATTTCTCGAGCACCAGATAAACCATTAACTTCGATGTGTACTGCGAGACACTCCGAATCCTACGCAGAACCATCAAGAACAAAGCACCGGGGATTTCTCCTGAAGGTGGGGTTCTGCTCCATGATAAAGCGCGATCACACATCTCCGGGGTCACACACGCGGAACTCGCCAAGTTCAGGAGGGAGCAACTTGACCATCCACCCTACAGCCCGGACATGTTGCCCTGCGATTTCCATGAGTTTGGTTCCCGGAATGAATGATTGAATATTAACGTCGTACTGTTCAGCGACAAGAGGGCTTTTGGCGACGGACCACATAATTTTGAACCATGGTCAAGTGACGTGGATGACACCTGAGCAGGCACCCCTTCTCCTAACTACCACACCACACCAACGGGAGGACGTTTCAGCTCTCGACAGATTTAACGTGCATCGCTGCCCTACACGGTGGGTCTTCCTGTGGTACTGGGCTCGAACTCGTGACAAGGCAAGCCACGATCCGATACCTATACCACTCGGCTACCGCGGCCGTTTGGTTCCCGAAAACATCTGAAAGGGAAGCGTTTCAATTCGGACGATGAGCTCAAGGACACTGTGAATGACTGGGTCTCGTCACGGCCTCAACTGTGGGAACAAGTAATCCTTCGGCTCGTTAATCAATGGGATCGTTGTTCTCAGGCTTATGGTATATACTTTGATTAAATACTTCATTTATAACCAAAGGGTCGTTTCATACCTTTTCATTTGAACAACCCGTGTAGATGTGTTAAAAAATGTGAGGACAAATTTTGAAGAATTTGTAATAAAAATAACAAAACTAAAATATTTTTAGCAACTGTTTTCTGTATAAGATATCCTCACAATATATCATGTACATATGAAAAAATCCGATATCTCAGTCCTTATGACAGAAAAGTACAAATTTAAACTCTTAACCAAACCCAATGTATACACTAGTAATTTATAGTTTATTTTCCTTCAACGGCTGAATTTAGAATGAAAATAAGTGAATAAAAGAAAAGAGTAACTACAATAAAAATAAAATAGTCGTGTTCCTTATCAGCTCCAAATTAATCTTAATTGTTTTACTCCAGTCACATAAGAAAAGCAGCTTTAAGAAACGATTGATGAAAACATTAAAAAAAGTTTCCTGACCGGTCCTTTAATGTATACATTTTGAAAAAGAAAGATTAATTATATAAATGAAATTAAATAGTTTGATGTAGATAAGTTATAACATATATTTACAAGCATTAGAAAGTAAGTACTTGATCATTGAAACTTATTCAATTGATAACACAGAAAATGTTGTTTTTTTAAAAATTTATTTTCCTAGTTGGAATTTGTTGGTAGTATTTTAAGAGGTTTAAGCTGATTTACAAACTTTTTATTAATTTTTTTCATTTTTAATACGTACAAATAAATACCATTTGTGTTACAGCGCCATCTATTGGCAAAATTTTGTGCTAATATTTTAATAAATATGCACATCGTTTGAATTACTTGTACTAATTTTATCGCATTTGGGCCAACAAAGCGCATTCTAGAGGCCTATGAAGAGGAAAACTTATTTCTTGTAATTTTTTGCTTAAATATTGTACCTTTCAGTGCAATTTAATATGAATCATTTTTATTGTTAACATTCTTCGTAAGTGCGAGATAATAATTTCTTTTTCACTTTACAGTTGCGATGGGTCGTTGTAGAAGCACACCAGGTCTAATCGAATCTTCGGGGAAAATAAAGCTGGAAGACATGGTGGTTGGATCAACGCTGGTTGGGGCCGATTCCGGCGGGGCCGGGGCCAACATTTTCGATGATGGAACAGCCAACGAGAATCCTTCATCCTTAATAGAACACAGGAGCACAAGCAGCAGCAACACTCAGTATGGAGATCTAGCGGGAGGCATTCCCTTAGAACCTCTCCACATCTCATTACATCAAGCAATAGTAGAGAACCAGAAGGCGCCCAGAAGGTTATCCGTGGGCCCTCTGGTGGGGACCAATAGTAACAACCAACGCCTTCCGACCCCAAGGGGTAGCGACATGAAACCCACTTCTTCGTTCTTGTCCTTGCACTCGGGGTCGAACACTAGACCTGTCTCGCCTTATCAAAATACCACAGACAGTCCGTTCCTACTGGACCAAACCAATGTCCAGTTTCCCTTTGGAAACAGGGTTTCAACAGAACTTACTCAGCAAGATTTGCTGGCCGAAATCAAGAGACTTAGAGAGAGGGTGGTCACTCTGGAAGCTGACAATGCTTCCATGAGTCTGAAGCTCAGTCAGAGCAAGTGGGAGATGCAGAACAGGTTAGCGGACTTGGAACTCCAAATTTGCAACCCGCTCGGGGTGGCCCCCGTTCCTATGGGGCCCACTTCCACCAGCAGTGGGAGTGGGGACGATTTTGAAAGGAACAGAGAATCCATCATTTGAATAATCGCCATCTTACCAACTTTGAGAAGTTATTTCTTCGAGGCGAAGGACATCCAAGAAGCGCTCAATTACACAATGGCCACGTGCTTGCAGAAGGAATTTTATAATCATGGACTTCTTTGCCACCTGTTACAGACAATACGCGAAGTGGAATGTTGTCTTTTGTATTCGATTTATAAATAACATCTTATGCACATTGACCTACATAAAAATTGAATCACATGATCAGGAAATAAGTGCTACTCTTCAATTCATATTACATAAATAATAGCTAAAATTTCTTTAAAAATAAAATATTTAAATTTGGAAAACAAATTCATACACTGTTTAAAAGTTGATGAGCTGATTGGTATCATATATATATATCGAATATTTAGGTAGATATCGAGGATGTCTTTGGATAAGAATTTTGATGTTTCATGTAAATATATGTGGCTTCAAAACAATGCTCAGAATGGAGATGTGCTGGCTTATATATTCGAGGTTGACATTATATGTATGCAAATTTAAAATTATCTTATAATTCGAATAATTATATATAATTAAAGGTAAAAATGTGATGCGTAAAATGTAAGATATAATTATAAAAAGCTACGTAATAATGACAAGAAACACTTGTTAATGAAGCAACATAAAATGTTTCCCAAATTTACTTCAGTAAAATTATGAACTGATTCTCATGAAATTCTTTTTAATTATTCGTCATCTCTCATTTTTTTTTTATGTTTCACTGCCTTATGAATTTCAAAAATATATTTAAAAACATTCCTTTTTTCATGAATAGTTTTCATTCTTCTTTTTTTTCTTTTTTTTTTTCATTCTTTCGGCTAAATTCATGTGATGTCATAGTCAAACGTTAATTGCAATTACGTGTTTCCAGCCAATAAGTTCATGCGCTTTGTTGCTGCCAACTTTTGCTTTTCTCAGAAACTTTCTTCTAAAAAGTTCATATTTCTCAACATATATGCACCTGATTTAAAAGTATGCGTAAAATATAAGAATTTTTTTCTTAATTTTGAAAAACATTTTGAAGAATGTTAATACATGAACATCTTTACCCAATACAATTACATATGAAATTATATCTAAATTTGACAAAACAACAAGTGTAAGTCTAAAACCTGTTTTGAATTCATTGTAGAACACGTGATTTCATTTATCATGTGTCACGTCATGAATTTAGCCCATTGCATTTCAAAGTATTTCAAAGTTAAAAAGACACAATTTACATTTTATTAAGATTTTTCCTTTTTTTTTCTAATCTATTTTGTCAATAAATTGGGTTTTTGAAAATTAAACCCTATTTAAATAATATAAATGAAAATTTAGCCTATTTTATTTGGTAATATTGAAACAGTGGAGATATTTTTTAAAAATTTATTTTCTCAATACATACGAATGCTAATCCAGTTAAGCTTCCTCAGTCTTTCTTGAGCCTGTAAATGCTATCCGGATGTTTTCCAGAAATATAATTTTATATTTAGAAGAAAAACGTTGAATAAGGTTCCTGAATAAATTTTTAATTTAAAAATTTAACTTTTCCAACACGATATTTATTCTTATGCAATAAATTGTATGATAATAATAAAATATATTTTCTTAATATTTCCATAAAAAAATTTTTCCTTTTATGTAAATAATTGAAAACTAATATTTTATTTAACAAGAAATGAAAATAATTTTGAATCATAATTAAATATTTTGTGAAACACGTGATTTTTAACTGAAATTAACATTTCGAATTATACTGTGCCAAAATACAGATGCTATTTAAATTATAATCCCATGCATGTTAACTGAAATCAATCCTGTGAATTGAAAGACGGAAGTGCTTATGCCTTGAAGAGTTTCATAGCACGAAAAAAGAATTCTTCCTTTTTGTGATGAAACAAACAAAACATCTTTGTCTGTCAATAAATTATTTTTCTTTATGATTGTTCAGTACAGATGCATTTAATGTCGAAGAGATGTTTGAAATTGTATATGTTTTTTGTACGACACCATCACTTAACTGTGTACATAATTCCGCATTCATTTTATGGTTTTTGATAAATACTTTAAAAGAAGAGCTGGCAACGATGGCAAAGCCATTTGTGTGACGTCACGAGTCTCAGGTCCTGCTCTATGCAAAAGGTATATTCAAAGCACTGCGCAAACCTGCCCTCTACTCGAAATATGAGAGCGTTCAATAATATATTTCAAACATTTCTGTAGTAGGTAGACATTGTTTACTTTACTCTGTTTACAAGGGAAGTGGGCCCGGGAATGGTGCTATGTTAAAATTTCAGTCAAAAAAAAATTTAAATTCTTCAATCTTCAAGAGGTCTAACTTTTCAAAAAAAATTTTCAGTTAACCCCCTCCCCATTATGTGAATATGTTCTCAATAACAATTTTATACGTCTGGTTCAAAAAATACCCAAAAAAATAAAGAAAAAGAAACAAAGGTTCTAGAAAAAAAAAAAGGGTTTTAACTATGTTTTTTTTTAAAAAAAGAAAAAATGATTTTTTTTGCTTTTTCCCCTTTTTAAAATCAAAATTTTTGAATTTGTTGCAAATTAAAGAACGAATTTTCGTGGGAATTTTCCCTTTCCATCTGTGAATGGTGTTAGAAGAATTTTCTTGGCGTAAAATGGAATTTATTTTAAATAATTTATTTAAAAATAATTTTTTAAGAAAAAAAAACACTTAAGGAAAAAAAAAACATCATATACACATTTGTCTTTCATGCAGTGAAGAAAGGATGGGGAGCTTTTGACTTTTTATGTGAAAGAGGTGTCATTCATGCATACATTGTGGCTTTGTGAATAAATGAATTACTATTCTTAACCTTTTCAAATTTCAATATAAGAGCTTTTTTAATAGACTGTTACATCATTGATGCAAATTTCGTCTTATTCTTCTTTTTCTTGCTATTATGAACATGAAATAAAACAATGTTACAACCAAACAATGTTTTCTTATCCTTTTATTTTCAGCTCACGCACTCATGCACTAACAGCAAAACACACAAATGCTTGGATTTTATGTCTACTAAGCACCAAATTAAGCTTGTTTTTAATTATAAAGCCTGAAATGTATTAATTTGGGTTTTTTACATAAATTTTCATACAGAGTGGGGCAAATAAAAAGGACCAGGGTGAGTGGATACGATTGAACATAAATGCGACGAGCACACCAAGCTGTTTACTGGGAAAACAATTAATGGCTTGGAATGAATGACATGGATATTTTCTTTATTTCTAATGAAGCCTGGGTTTACCTGAGGGATTATATCAATTCACAGAGTGACAGGTACTGGGCAGTAGAGAATCCGCATAACTTTCACCATATACTATTGCATACTCAGAAGGTTGGTATTTGGTGAGCAGTGTCTGCCCTCCGCATTATTGGTCCTCTTTTCTTCCCTCAGATGGTAATTCGAAGCGTTACATTTCCAACATGTTGAATCCAACTGTGGTAGCATTAATTGAGGAGGAAAAGACCTACAGTTACTTCCAACAGGAGGGTGCAGCTGCTCATACTTCCCGCTGAAGTATGAATCCCATTTATACAAGTTTTTAGCATAGTATCATCCCTAGCTTGCCATCCAGATAACCTAATATGTCAGTGTGCAATTACTTCTTGTGTGGGTAACCATTAAGTCTAAGGTGTCATGAAACACAATCCTAATAGTCTTCAAGAACTACAGTAGAGCATTTCTGATGAGATTTAAGCAGTCCAGCCTCAATCTGCTATCCGCAACTTGCTTACGAGGCCCCAAAGAATGCCAAGAGATGAATGTTGGTCATTTTTAATACCTGCTATGAGCAAGTTAGCGAAATAATTCCTTTCCTTTGCCGTGTTTCTTTGTTACCTGGGAACCCTGCTCTCTGGACCCCTTTTATTTGCTCCACCCTGTGTAGTTCGTATATACAGTTTAAATAGTTAAAACTTGTCCTAATCGTTGCTACCAACAACAATGTCAGAGTGGTGACCCGAAACTTAAACACTGAATGGAGGTAAATTGTAGCTTTTCGACGCTTCATTCATAAATCACAATTAGTAATACAAACAACGTTGACGTATCGTCAAATAAATCAGCCACATCAATTTGAGACTGATTATGTCAACAGAAGACGTTCCAAATGTCACTCAAAGTAACGAGGAAAGTACAGCGATCGCATAACCGTCAAAAATAACAACCTACTCAAAATATTATTCAGAATATGATGGTAAATGATTATCTACTCTAGATATAGAAGAATGTAGAGTATTGACCCCATGCAAGCTGAGAGTGAAGTCAATTTTTAATATCAACTAAGTTTTTAATTGCATTATATATACTGTTGATAATACAAATGGCAACATCATGAAGGAAGAATCGAATAGGAGGAAAATTTGAACCCTGTGTAGACCTTGATAAAAGGAGACCATAATTAGCATTACTGACCACATGGAAGTCATATGACCAAATAGCCTCACCTCATTTCTTGTCCTGTTTTTTTTCCTTGAGAAATGTCAGTGTGTTTTGTACAAAACAATATGGAAATCATAAGAGTACGGCGCGGGTTGTGGTGATCCGTCAACGTGAAATGTTGGTCGGTGGTGGTTCAGAATGTGAACTTGGTTGCTACTTTGAGGCGGAGTGATTTGCATTGACTGCCATCAGGTTTGAAAACCACTTGCTGTGTAAGCCCTAGGCCAGCTATACTCAACCTGCGGTCCACCGAACCTTTAAGTAGTCCGGTCGGGGCTCATTTCTCTGAAAAATTCACTTACTTAAGAACATTATATTAAAAATTTGGTGGGAAATTCACTGTCAAGAAATCAAATACATCAATTTTACTTTTTTCTGTCGGTGTCATACGGGTACGAATTGATATTCTTTTCCTATTTGGAGCAGTTAAGGTTAGTGATAAAATACAACAGTAGATTAGCGACAATTTTATGGGTGGAACTAATTTTAATTTCCCTTTCATATCTTGAAGCAAAAATTTTTGAAGAAATATATCATTTCAAAATGATTAGGAGGTTGACTATTTTGTAGTGAAAAACAAACATGGATCGGTAATTGTTTGAATTGTCACGAAAGGGCTGCATTTAAAAAACACCAATAAACAGGAATAATTCAATGATACTTTTCCTCGAAGATCTCTTTCAAGAGGTTATAAATAGGCTTTTGAATATTTGCAAGAGCAACAAAGTGTTTTGTCAGTGGTAATATCACAACGGTAACAAAGACATCCTATGAAGTTTTTATATTACTGGTATTCAAACGAAACCGTTTACTGATGCAGAAATTGTGAAGGAGTGTTTCTTAAATGCTTCTAATTTAGTGTTAGAGACAAAATAAAAATAATAATTAAAAAGTAAAAGAGTAATCAATTTTCTACATTTTAAATTTCTGTGTTACTTAGTCTTTTAAAAACATTTCTTTCCCCATTTATCCTCATGTTGCGACCCGCGTGAAATAACTAACATATGTATGCGGCCCGCGTGAAATAGCTGACATATGTATGCGGTCCAGCAGAAAAAAAGGTTGAGTACCCCTGCTCTAGGCAACTGAAATGGAAAGGAACCCCTATTCGGGAATGTCCTTAAGCTCTTTTATTTTTGTCATTTGTTGTTTGTGACTTTGAAGGGCTCCTGTAAGAGTACTGCTCTCAGTTTGACATTGGAAAAATCATGGCTTAGAAAATTGCTGATTATTCTTAGGAGAATCGATGCTCATGTTAAACGAAATCAAGCCACAGTGATGCAAATATAAAACTAGTGGGTGAAGGAAGGACGAATCTATCAACGGGGACGATTCCAGCAATTTTGACTAATATTATTACAACATCGGGAATTGAACAGAAGAATTTGGTTCTGTTTGCACAGCTATCTGTATCCGGATCACACCATTCAACGTCCCTCATAGCAGAAGGAAATTTCTGCAAGACACATCCATTGCTATCATTACCATTGGCTGAACATCAAAGGCTGCTGCTGCTCTATGGTGATTCGAACTCCAGACATGGATAAGTGAATGATATGACATTAGTAGTAAGATATTGCATAAGTTTTGTATTATGCTTCTATATCAATCTTTCACCTATTGTTATGGTTTGCGCTTCCGTTTAAGCTTACTATCTTAACGATTTCACTGGTACAATCAGCAGCAATCGCCATGACTTTGAAGTTTATGAGCTTGCTGTTATTCCTTACCTTTAAAGCTTTCCTGAAGCTAAGTTTTAACTGTGCATTTGGCAAGCTGTTAATACTTCATTGCTCATCGATTCCATTTCTGCCTTTGATTATGCATTCTCTGATCTGTCTTCCATCAAGCACATGCGATTGGTCATTACCAAATACTATACCAGAGGAACTTTGACAACGTGTGGATAGTCTGTAAACCTCAAAAATACATCAAAGGTTTTTTTTGATTGAATACCAAGGTGTGTCGTAGTAGTTAATATCAACAATAGTGACATTGAAACATAGAGAGCGATACTTAATGTCAGGAAACATTGATTCCTTCGTATTCTACCGAGCTGAACGTGGCTGCTTTATTTTTATAATTTCACTCTCTTGTATATTGCGTTATTTGTCCAATAAGTTAGTTTTTGGCAGATTTTGTCCTTCGTGGTATTGTATTTTAGATAGTCAACAATACTCAATTGTGAATAAAACATTTATTTTGCAACAGATGTAGCGAAAAACTATATTTCATTCTTTTTTGGACACATACCATGTATCGGAGTAAAGAAAAAAACACGATTATTTAGCCGAAATGAAACTGAAAAAATAATTAATCTGTGCAGAAGTTATAACTCGAAATCTATTTAAATGATTACAATGAAAATCTTTAAACCTCACGGCCCAGCCTACTCTTTGTTCATGAAAGTAATACCTAAATAAATTTGTAGTTTGACAGAGAACATCTTTACAAAGGCACCATGCATACAAAACTGTTTTTATACTTATATTAAATCCTTATAGCAGTTTTTAGACAGATTTCAATCATTGACATCTCCTTCAGGTGGGTATAAATATAGCCAATAATAACACACAAATTATAATTTTCTTATTGATTGCTTATCAGTAACCATGCCTTTTCATTATTTTTGTTCACATAACAAACATCACATAACATATACAACTACTACCATACTACAAAAACAGACGAAAATGCAACATACAGCAATCGATTCAATAAAAATGAATTGGAACAAGAAATATTGTTGTCTTTGTGAAGTATGTCATTACTTCGCCGTAACTGTTTAAATTCCCCATAGGATAGGAAAAATGCACTTGTAATTCCCTCTCGTAAATATTACCAAGAATCCGTAGCTACTATATTTTATGTATTATTTAATTTAATTTAATTTATTTATTTATTATTTATTTTTATCTTTTTGTTGCAATTCATCTGCTTAACATAAAAACAAAGTTAAAAAGAAGGAAAAATACTTTTATAGGACTTCCATTGAGCCTCTTTAGTAAATTTTAAAACAAATTTGCTCTAGCATCATGTAACACATCCACAAATATTCATCACCCTCTATCAATAATTCTTTCATTTCTTCAAACATACTTTCCAGCTGTCTACGTGAAAGAAACAACTTAAGTAAGGTAGAGGGGAACACACACAGAAGTTAATTAAATATAACCGGGAGGAATAAGATGACAGAAAATTGAAACTATTTTTAATTCTAAATTTAAATTTAGATTCGACGTATCATTATCAGCATAAACGAATATATAACAGAAAATTGACATAACTGAATAAACTCATTAAAAGTTATTATTCTCGTGTGTCTATAGATTAGGTAAAAAAAAGTGTGAAAACAATAGACTCCATCGAAAGTGACAACAACTGCCCAATGTTGTAGCGTCCTGGCTATAGAGGAACTCCTTCAATGGGTTCATGAGTGGAATTAGACCGAGCTTTGGCGCTCTTGGGGGGGAAGCTGGCACTCAAAGATATGTATAGATTTGAGTGGTTGCATTTCAGGGCATTTCATTTTTTACACTGAATGTAAGAACTTGTTTCATCAGAATGGATTTTCATGCCCTTCTAGTGGTGAGTTCTTGATCTTGCGATTGTGGATGTTATGACTCTTGAGTAGTCAGAGTCTATTATGAGTGGTTTCTTAAAAGAATGGGGTAAAAGTCTAGAGAATTGGCCACAGCGTTTACATCAACAAGTGTGATGGTGGTAAAAAGTTGTCTATAGTTTCTCGCTTCTTTCGTCAAAGGATCAGCACATTCATTTCCTTCGATATTTGCACGTGCAGGTATCCAATGCAACACACAGGAATTCTCCTTGTAATGCAGCTGTTCGAGTAGGAAATTTATGCGGGAGGTTATGTTTACCACTACGTTTATGAGATGGCCTTTAAGGCAGATTTAAAATCTGAAAGGATTATCAATCCTTCTGTAATATCCATAGCTTGGGAGTGTCATGTATATGGTAAGGGCTTCTCTAATCGCTAAAAGATCATTGACGAATTTGAGGCGATTACACCAGTGTTTAAAATAGGTTTGCATTTCCTGCCTTCCTGAAGGAAAATACCAGCCCCGTCTTTGTTGAAGGATTTGTAATCATGAAATTTAAAACAATAGAGTAACAATGCATTTTTCAAATTTAGATATTCTTTTTTTTTTAAATTTTTTAAAAATAATTTCAATTTCGTAAGTAAAACATTTACATCTTTTAACTTCTATTTGCTTGTTTTATTTTATTCAATTCCTACTATTAACTCATACTCTCTATATATTTATTTATTTGTTTGTTTATTTATTTATTTATCTTGGTAGAATTTTCAATCGTTCATAAAATACATTTTAAAGCGCTCAATTGAGATGAAATTTTATATACATGATTATTTTGGATGACAATACAATAATTTAAATATAATTAATAAAAATTAATTGATTAAAACTAATTATTTAAAGAATTACAAATACACACACACACACAGCCACGTTGGTGACTTAGCGACCATTTTGACGACTTGTGTCAAAACTTGAAAATGTTTTTTTCTCATGTTTTAAAGCAACTTCTCATGTTTTAAAGTTGAACTGAAATTTTATATACACGATTGTTTTGGATGACAACATCAAATGATGATAATGATAATTAATAAAAATTATTTAATGATAATTAATAAAAATTAATTACCACTTAATGTTGTGATTCTGTCATATGTATATACATATTTATATTAATTGTAACTATTTAATAAAAAGTAGCTATAAAATAAAATTTTACTTTGTTGATCTAAGGAGGAATTAACTTAAAAGAATTTTTTTTATATTACTTGTTTTTTATTGGTTAAGTAGAAATACATGATAGATATCCAGATAACAACACATGCTAAAATCAGATACATGCATTACCATTATATTCTGTAAAGGTCCCCTGCACTATACAAAAAAGCTGCTTGCATCGCCACCAGGTGGATAAGTTTGGAGTTAGCATTCTTAACTCGAAAACAGTACTAGATACATTAAAAGCCTATTACTGTTTTATTCAGCATCATCAATTTATTACAACAAAATAAAACATCTTGCTCACACATATAATACAAATGAAAAGCCCAAAGCCCGCACATGTTTGATCGCGTTGAACAAAACAACTCATTTCGAAAATGAAGCTCATCTATATGTCAGGCTCAAAATGGTATTCTTCAGCAACAATACACATCTGGACTTGGCTTTGCACATTCTTCATCATGGCACGTGACACGCTGGCATAAGCATGTTGTTTGATGTACTCCCGTAGTAACAGGTCCAATGGTTTCAGGTCAGGTGGCCATGCAAGCCATTCAACCCAACTACCATGAGTGATGACCCTGTTGCTGGAATATGTCCTGAATGTATTGTGGGATACGTGATATCTTGTGCGGCAGGGCACCGTCGTGTTGGAACTATACATTCCGGAGATCACTCAAAGGTAAATCCTATAGAAAATCGGACATTGCACCCTTCTGTAATGACAAGTATCAGGATCCCGTTAACGTGCCCTCGTAAAATATGAGGCCAGTCGGTCGGTTTTTCATTATTCCGCATCACACATTTATCAACCAGCGAACTTGATATGGAACTTCGACAGCACATCTAGGATCATCCAGCGTCCAGAAATGGATGATCTTCTTAATGTGCATAGTATTACGCTAAAAGCATGCATCATCCGTCCATATGAGGACGGCGAGAAACATTGGCTCTGGACCTCCATGCTGTTCATTATGAAGCTGCACCAATGATAGCGTCTCTGATCGTCCCCTGCTATGAGTGCCTTAACAAAGTGATCCCTAACCTCCGGGCCGAGAACCGGAACCGATCTATGGATCACATAATACCGAACCACTCAAGAGATATTAAATTATTTCTATTTTACTTACTGTGGTGCATTTCTCTCGAGTTTGTGTGACTTTTTAAAGGAAATCCCTTTATATCCCATGTTAAATCCCTTTATTTTCTATTTAGATCTAACTATATTTTATTTTGAAGCCATGTTAAATACAGTTAATTAAAATCATTAAATCAAAGCAATCTAAATTATAAACAATCAACGTCTCCTCCCCCCCCCTCAACGGGCCGCGGTAAATTTATCAAACGTTAATCTATCTGCTCCGATAAGCAGACTGGGGAAACAATAAATTTGCATTCTATTTTTAACATTGCTTTACGAAAAGTGTCTTATTTTACTGAATCGAAGATGGTGAACAACTTTGTAATTGACTTTTTTCATGTATTTCGTACCGTTTTTGAGACAAGAACGCTTAATTTATCCACCAGGGGGCACTAAAATCAGTTTTTTTTTGCGTGAGTGTGCGTGTGTGTAGCGCATGGCAACTTTACTATACCTAGACACCACTTTCATGACTATAGCTCTTGCCGTTCGTAAATTATTGGGATGACAACATATTTTAACGGACACACTGCATAGTACATACATGTACTATTGGAACACTTGATTTAATTTAACTCATGCGTAATACCAGAATTCACGAATTTTGTACCAAATGTTTCTAATTAATGAACATGTAAATATTATTTTCATCAAAACATATTTAACATTTGAACTTAAACTCTTTCAGCATAATTTGAACTAATCATATAAATAAAAACATGTCGACTTTTACTGTCTCAACTTTCCACAGAAACTTTTACGAAGGCATACGAATCTAAAACTTCCTGCAAACTGAATCAATTTCAAATTTGTTTTTGTAAAAGGTACGCGTTAAAACCCTGAGGGAAAATATGTTTACCGAAGAGAGTAAAGTGCAGTAAGTTCCAAAGATATGTTTGTTGGCTGTATGGAACCAAATAAAAATTAGATGTAGCTACCAATTAAGACATGACAATACTTAAATTAATGAATGTTTATTCAAAATTAATGTTCATAATACTTTAAGGAAAGAAAAAGTAGTTTTATTTACTAAAACTATTTAAGTGGAGTACAGAGTTCAAGTAGGTAATTTAGTACTTACGTACTATCGCAGCAATGCCAACGCTTAAGATAACTCGCCAAAATGGCAATCACGATTTCTCATGCACGCTGAATTGGCAACCATGTGCTTTGTTTCAAAAATGTGGCCAATGCGGTTGCGATAATACGCAGGCACCGGTAATTGTTTTTGTGTTACTTTTAAAATAAGTGTAGTTAAACTATTTTAAGAGTTTAAAAAAATCGATATCGTATGATTTACCACACACACAATAAAAAGTAAGAGTCGCCAAAATAGAACCGTTATCGCGCCGAAAGATCTCCAAATTTGAGGTGCTTCATATACTTTAACCATTAAGAAAACCTAATTAAGCATAGCATGCCTTTCTTTCTTAAAAAACTATCCGACAAGATTTAAAGTAAGAAACATTTATTTTTTTAGTAAATAGCTTTGGTGTAGATTTTTAAAATGTTTTTAGAAGAGATATAAAAATTGCATAAACTATAATTAAAATTCTTCACGGAAGTTTCCTGTTTTGAAATAAATATGCGGTATACATCCGGTTACTTCCTGTAAATCCTTTTTATTAATATAACCAACTATAGACATAAAAAGAGAATACGCAGAATTTTATGCAGTAAAAAAAATTCACATTGTTTAAAAATGTCAAATAATTGAAAACAATTTTTACTGATTTTACTATTTCTTAATATTATTTATTTTGATTATAAGGCTATCATTTTTCTATCAAACTACTTTGTTCTGATATAATTATCCGTATAAGACATTTGAATGCCTAAATAAGAAAATCTGAGTAACAGACTTTGTACCAATCAACTCGTTTTTTATCATCACTCATCTAGTGTGAAGAAGGATGAGAATTCCTTTCACACGTGGACACAAAGTTGGCTGAAAAGGGTAGCAAAGTTCACAATCTCATCGGTACAATGTCTAAAGTTCGAAAAAGCATCAAAAAGCATTCTTCATTTTCAATACACCAGTAGCCGCGTGTGAAGAGTGCAGCTTTCCCAATGTCCTTTTAGTTGAGTAAACTAGTGGGGCGGAGAACGTCGTTTTCGAAAGCTTCCCAGCAAAGAGTTTGACATGACCAAGAGAGAAGAGACCGAGGCATTTGATTTCAATGGAGAACACGTGGTTACATTTATTGCATGACCGTCATGAATTTAGTCCATAGTCTCAAGCACCATTATACGTTTAGGCCGGTTTCACACGAGGCAACTTTATACCAGCCAGCTCGTATTTTGCCACCACTCCTCTAGTGTGAAGAGGAGAGAGAATTTTTTTACACACGCAGTTGATTGAAATGGGAGGGCGGTAGGAGAAAATTTCTCCTACCGCCGGACTCATTAGTAAAAGAAAGTCAGAAGAAGCAAAAACGCTTTCTCCATTTTCGTTAGATAAGTTGCTTCGTGTGAAGACTGTAGCTTCTCCAATATCTTCTCAGTTGAGTCAAGAAGTGGAACGGAAAATGTGGTTTTCGAAAACTTCACAATAGGGAATGCTAGTTGGCCCCTTGCAAGGGGACACATTCTATTCAAAACTAGTCCTCGTCTGCCCCTTCTTCTGTGTGTGACACGTTGACTTGACCTGGATTCGAAATTATGAGGTTCGTCATCTTTTAGCCCTCGTGTTGCTTCAGAGCGCGACGTAAATTAAAATCAATCAATCATGTTACAATGAAGAGTTACAAATAGCTTGCGTTTACATAATGGTTATAAGCATAAAGATTATTCTGCACAGGAACATTTAAGAAAAGAATCAGAAATTTTTGAGATTGAAATTTTCAAACACTTTTCTTTAAATTATTTCATCACGAAACTTGATCAAAAAAGTGCTGGTATAATACAGATATTCTTAAAACTTTGGAGTACCGAATGACTTGAATATTTATAATTTAAACAATTGCAACTTAACATTATCTATATAAAGATAATAAAAAACGTTGTTATTTGTTGTTGCTAAGGTCATCTGTCTGACGGTGTCTGATCTAGGCTCACGAAATTCATCGTGGTAGAGGTCAAGATGTACACCTGTCGTTAGCCGTAGCTTTGAGCACCATACAGGTGACAGATGATTTTGGCTCAGTTTCACCCCAATTTTGAGGGAGAACACCCTGGGGGTGGTAAGGGGCCTCCCAACTCTCTTTCTTTTCCACCAACTTCACGAGACGATTTGAGGCTCGATGGCTATTTAGAGTACCCTCATGACACAATAAGGTACTATACATTTACAAACATCCACACCCCATTCGGGATTCCAACCCAGGCCCTGAGGCACAGCAGTCAGCGTCGCTAACAACTATACTGGATGGGGCAAAGATAATTATAAAGTACTTAAGAATAGACTTCAGTTCGAAGTAATTCAAAGAAAAATATTAATAAAGTTAAACAGAATATTATTCAACTGTAGTTAATATTAATAAAAAGCCAAGCATAAACTGATGTAATCGTGAATAAAATGCTTAAAAAGTTAAAACATAAAGAACAATCAACAGCTATAAAAAGAAATTTAATTAAAACTAAAACTAAAATATCGATCAAGATATGATAAACCAATCACTTGACAGCCAGAGCTATTATCTGATTTTAATCTTAGATAAAACATTCTAAAATGACTCCCCAAAATACCTGTCAAACACTTTAATCATTATTCCTGAATTTTTTCCCTCCGAAATTTTTAATAATCAAGAAATGGTATAATAGGAACAACGAAAAAAATTTTTCATGACTAAGCCTAATTCAGAAAAAAAGGTTCAAGAAAATTTATGATGGAATGCAAAGTTCATTTATGATCCATGGAATACAAAGTTAACGAAAAGAATTGGTTGCAAAAATATGTTTTACTGTCAACAAGAATTGCAAAGGTTCAAATGCTTTCAATTTTAATAAGGATGAAAGAAAACAAAGAATTGTGCTAGAGCAAAAACATATTTCTAAATTCATGATGGTCCTCGTGACAAATACAATCACGTGTTGTCCATTAATTTCAAGGTTGCTGTTAATCTTGTACCTGTTCTGCTTGTAAAATTCAAATACAATTTCAAATTTGATAATTTAGTATAGTTGTTCAAGTATTAAGATTCTTCAAAAGATTTTTCAAAATTAAAAAATTCTAATATTATACGTGTACTTTTAAATCATGTGTGTTACGTCACATAAATTTAGCATGTTGTAGGCTTAACTTTTATATGACATTTAAAAAGTTAATTCAAACCTTCTTAGTATTTTAGATAAGAGAAATTGAAGAGAAAAAATTCAATTCTATTCAAAAACAGAAAATCAGTTCAAAAGAATTAATGAATCATGTTTTGCTAAGGATTCAATTTAGTCAGGAAAAAGAAGTAACAATATTATCTAACACTTTTTAAGACTATTAAGGGGCACTTTATCACATTTTCTGAAAAGGTTTCCATCAATATTTCTTAAGTTTAGAAATTTATAAATAATTACTTATTCAAACACAATTTTGTATCAAATGATTTGTCCAAGTTGCAAGTAAAAAATAATCATACAGTATCCATAAAGCATTTCAAACTGTATGGCAAGCTTACGGAATGTTTAATTTCTAAAGAACACCACACATTTTAAACTCTTTTCAGTTTCTTAAAGTTATTTTCTTTAAAATGTGTTCGATCAAAGGCAACGCGCGTCATTGAGAAACACAAATAAAAATTTTGTTTACTCATTCGAGAATACATAACTTTTCCTTTAAAAGAAAAACAAAAATAAGTAAAATTATTTACTCTTCCCTCATTGTTCATTCCAATATTATGTAAACAAATGGAACTGCTTTTTATGGAGGAGAGATAATTTTTCATTCTTAAAGCATTTTAAAATTAAATATGAATACTATTTTTATACTCAACTTTGAAAGTTAATATACGGTGTTTGCGTCATTTTTCAGGATTGACTTTCAAAAAAAAAAATTTACTCACGAGATATTTTAAAAGCAATTTATTTTGAATACATAAAAGGGCTCTTAGACTCAGCAGCTTATATTAAAGTTTCATTAATTTTAAATGTAAGCTTTTGTGTGGTTTTAGATGTTTCATTATGACACAATGCATAGCCAAGAGGATAACCGTTTTTGGTAAACAAACAGTATTAAAAATTATTCTTTTCTCACAAAGTTTTTTTAAAAAAAAAAAAATTCCTTTCCATTGAATAATTTTTGTGATTTTTCCTTATTTTAACTTCGGCATTTATACTTATCTTTTTTTTTGTTTTTTTTTTTTTTTTGTTTTGGGGATTCTATCTTGTCGTAAAAATGTCTTGTACAAATTAGAAAAGAATGTAAATAAGATGTCTTGTATATTGTGTTAAAGAATGGTATTTGCAAAAATATGTAAGTATTCTATTCATTTCAAGGGTCTTTAGTTGAATGTAGAATCAATCTCGTCACTTCTGTCCCTTGCTTCAAAATATAAATATTACTATTACTTAAAAATTTAAAATTCTACATTTTAAGAACTAGTCAACTTTTTTTTAACGTTACCCTTTTTTTTAGGAGAGAATCGTTGTATATGTTGCAATTTCAATTTAATTCTGAAACTTACAATACATAATTTGTCAAACTTTTGTAAAATTCCTTTCGTTCCTTCCTCAATGGCACGACAGCCCAGCGTGGGCCTTGGCCTTCCCTTTTAAAGCCTTTTCCAGGGCAGCCTTTGCCCGCCAGTGTCCCCCCAATGCCTGGGGTTCTTAAAACTAGGAGATCTTTTTAGGCCATCAAACCATCTGAGATTTGGCCCCCCCTTTTTTGTGTTAAGGGGTTTATCATTGAAGACTTTTTTGTGGTGCAGTCTTTGTTTTTTCTGTTGTTAGGGCCTACCCCCCCCGGGCTGCACGTAAAACCGCCATTAAAGAGAAAGCTTTTCTGCCTTCAAGCAAGATTCCCAAAGCGGGCCCAGCCGATTTTTAAAAATACGGGTCAACCGCTTTTTTAAACCCCCCCAAAAAAAAATATGTGCGGTGCATTTTGAAGCATCTCCAGAATAAAAAAATTTTTAAATGCAGACCGCTTGGGGTTAATTCGTTGTATTTTTTTATAAAGTTTTTGTGACAATGTCAGATTCTTCATATGATCGATAGAGCTCTAAATTTGATCTTCTTCGTCATGTTCCATTTTCCTGAATTTCTCCAAAAATAAATTTTAAAATCTTCCTTTCGTAGATAACTTATCGTGTTCTCATCTGTTCGAGACATGTGAACCAAGTTTCACATGTATAAGTTAATACTGGCCTTAAAAGACTATAACAATACAATAAAACTTTTGTTTTTTTCTTTTGCTTAAATTTGATTTCATGTATTTTCGTATTCCATTAAGATATCTATTAGCCATAGTAATGCAAAATTATTTGTAATATTTCTCTACGTTCTCAATTTGTAATCTAATTTTCCCTAGTATTCATAGAATATTTTTAAGAACCAATTAATCGTCAAATTTGTTTCTTTTTTTTTTTATTTTTTTTTTTAATTTCCGTTTCCTTATTTTGAAATTTTTGCTGAAATTCTTAAATTTGATTTGTAGGACTTGTTTCTGAAAATTTTTTTTAAGTCTGATTCAGTGCCCATATTATTATTTGTAAAAATTCATTATACTTAAGATCTGAGAACTAGTGAGAAAATCACTAAATATGTAAATGAATATTTTCTCAAGTGGTAACAATCTGAGCTCTTGTAATGCATTCATTGAAAGTAAAATTTTAAACTTTTATCGAATCACCCACAACTTCAATAACAAGTTCCTGTACTTCGTAAATCACTTTGCCGCTTAAAAATGAAGTCAAAACATTTTCTGACATATTTATTGATTTTAAGGCACCCTCAAATGAAACAGGAAATATCCATATTTCTTCCATTACAGTGATTTACATGCCCCATACGTTCAGCAAAACTCATGTATACACTTAAGAATGGGAAAACATTAATAACCTAAGCAATGGGCTGTATTCATGTGGCATCATAGTCACATGACAAATGCTATCACGTGTTTCCAGTCAATCAGTCAGTTTGCTGTTGCCAAGTTTTGTTTTTGCAGAAATTTTCTTTTAAAAAGTACATATTTGTCAACAATAGAAGGTAAACAAAAAATGCACTTGGTTTAAAAGTAGTAGAACATAATTTTTTTAGCTTCGGAAATTTTTTTGAATAAATTTAATATTTTAACATTTTTACCAAATTATATAAAATTTGGAATTATATCTAAATTTAACAAGTAGAACAACAAGCGCACACAAATCCAATGTGTGTTTCGAATTCAATGGAGAACACGTGACTCTATTTATCATGTGACCGTCATGAATTTTGCTCATTCTCATCACAGTTGGATGAGACTGCTATAAGCATTAATAAATCACAAAGCATTAAAACATGAAAACATTTTTCCAAAAAGAGTGTTCTTTTTTATCTCTCTATACCAGCTGTTCTTTTCTGGTTATAAATTTCAGTCCTTCAATGCCAAGAGGGCCCATAGATCTTTTGCACCCAGAGGCCGAAATGAGCTTAAATCGGCACTGGTCCGCAGATCCCCGGGGATCCTCGGCATTTTTCTGGGGGCGATTGACCATTTAAGAACCACTGCTCTATACTTCTTATTTATTAAGAGAAAAATTCAAAATGGATGAAATTTGGGTCATTTATTAAACAGCTAATAAACCATTAAATGGAAATTTTTTTAAAATCATTTTTGAAAAATGAAGATTATCTAGTAAACTAAATATGAATGTATACAGTCCATTGTAACTATTGACCTGCTTTTTTCCTTGGAAACAAATGCATTCAAGTACTCCAAATTACAAATAACATCTGTCAATATCAATCGAAGAAACAAATAGCCACAACCACAGTAAAAAGAAACATTGTTTAACTACAAACATACACTAAATCACTAATCTCTTTAAAGAGGTTAATGGAATGAACAACACCCCCAAAGGATCTTCATCTCATAGTAATCCTTAAAGCTTAGAAATTATAAACAGGATGATAGCAGTACATTAATTGAAGCGAAGTCATGCTTGGAGAGTATATCTCGAATACTTAACCTTTCCTACAGTCTTACTCTTGCATCGGTTGAGAATTCTGATCCAAAAAAAATTTTAATCCGAAAAACATGACTGTAACATCGTATGCAAGATAAAACTGTACGGATCGTTCGCTTCGTTAAATAGCCAGTTATATAACGAACTCTTTTTTTTCTTCGTCTTAACCTCCAATACGCGTCGCTGGCCAAGCATAGAGAAGCAAAAGATTAATACAGACAAAAACAATGGAACTGGTTGTCCACGATACCATGTGTGCAATTAGAAAAAAATGTTTTTTTTTCTACTTTAACCAGGGTTAGTGACAGCTGAAATAGTCTTTATAATCATGAAATATAGGTTTGGCTGGCGCTTATGGGTTTTTCCTTCCATATGTCTTGTTGAAATAATGAAAAATTGGACGGAATTTATATTGACGGTATTGTTCAAAGATGTCTCAGAAGCAATCTAGATTTTGATCTTTCAAAATTGATGTAGACATTGCTTTAAATGATAAGCCTTAAGCTTATTTTTTGGTCATAAACTTACATATATTCTTAGTCTTATCATTTCGATTTCCGCAACACAGAATTGGAGATGTTTTTTAAAAAGAGCTTTCCTCTTTTGTTGAATACACGTACTAAAGATAATCAGTATCTTAAAAATGCGTGAACACAGACATTATTCAATTACAAGTGTAGTCAATTAAAAAGTTATTCTATACTAAAGGAGAAATTTTGTTGTGGGTTCACATTTCTTTTTTAATTCATTTTTTAAGTCTGGTTTTGTTTAATTTTCATTTCTTCCAAAAAAAAATCTATGCTCATTTCCCGAAACTGTTCAAGTAGATATGAAAAGATATAACGACGCTCTTGAAATCAATCTGGTCTGTTTATAAACTCATGTGACGTCACAGCCAAATCATTAATACAATGGGCTCAATTCATGTGTCGTCATAGTCACATGATAGTGATAGCCACGTGATTCTAGCCAATCAATTCAAAACTCATGTGACGTCATAGTCGCACGATAAAAACTATCTTGTGTTTCCAGCTAATCAGTTCACGCGCTTCGGTGTTGCCAAGTTTTGTTTTTGCAGAAACTTTCTCTTAAAAAGTACATCTGTATACAAAATACATTTTATTTAAAAGTATAAGCATAAAATACGATTTTTTTTTAATTTTAAAAAATGTTTTTGAAGAAATTTTTTTTCCTAACACTTAAACATCTTTATCCAAATATTAAATTTGAAATTTTATCTGAGTTATACATAATAGAACAAGTACTATTAGTTAAATGTTTGTTTTGAATTCAATGGAAATCACGTGTTTGTTTTTGTCATGTGATGTCATGAATTGAGCCCATTACGTGTTTCCAGCCAATCAGTTCACGATCTTCGCTGTAGACAATTTGCTGCTAGAAGAAATTTTTTAAAGAATAAATTTGTCTACAATAACAACCCACATAGGCAAACAAAATAAACAATTTAAAAGTACACGCATCAATTTAAGAATTTTTCATTTAAAAAAATTTTTTATGAATTTTAATACTTAAGCATTTTTAGGAAATCATGAAATTTAAAATTTTATCTTAATTTTTTAAAAGTAGAACAACAAGTTTTGATTTAAATAGAGAACACGTGATTGCATTTATCCTAAGACCATCGGGAATTCAGTCCACAGCCACCAGCTACCATTATATCTTTAGACCGGTTTTACACGAGGCAACTTAGCACCAGTGGACTCGTTTTCTGTCACTCACTTCTTTAGTGTGGAGAGAAAAAGAATTCCTTTTACACACGCATTCACAAAGTTGACTGAAATAGACGGTCGTAAGGGACGAGGAAGGGCCGAACTCATTAGTAGAAAAAAGTCCGAAAAAGCAATAAAAAACTTTTTTCATTTTCAATACACAAGTAGCAGCGTGTGAAGAGCGTAGGTTCCACAATATCCCTAGATTTGTTTCAACTAGTGGAGAGGTGAACAGGGTTCATTAGAGAACTCGTGGAAGTCAAGCAGCATGGAGTACCTGTTGACCACTAGGCGATTTCTATTCAAAACCAGATCCCGACTGCAGGCTTCTTCTGTTGTTATGTGTGGCACAAATTGACTTACGTGAAAAGGTCCTTATGTGAATTTAAAGTGGATTACGACGATTTACACTCGAAATAAAATGTGGCTTGTCTAATTATTTAATTACAACTGGCATGTATCTTACCTTCTTTCTTGTGTTTACCTCAAACTGAGGTTTACTTTTGTTTTATCTCTCTAAATTCATTTAGATAAGAAAAAATCTATTTTAGTTTTTAATTCGTCTTAAATGGCCTTCTTAAGAAACCCGTGTCTATTACAGGTTAACCTTAATGTGTAAGGCCATATCTCTCAACATTGTAAAAGTTCCTTCTTTAGGTTTTAATCCTAAGCAAGATTTCGTGTGTAATATTAATAGAATAAAAAGTCGATTAAATTCTTTGATGAAAGCAATAACATAAGAATAAAGTGCAATGAAAATGTATAGAAATATTAAAACTATTTGGCCTCAAATCATACGAAAATAAAAAAAAAAAAAAATTAAGAATTGTTCAAAATAATTCATTTGAAAATCTCAAGGTAAAAAGGGCGACTTGGTAATTATCTTCAAATTCTGAACAGATTGAGCCATATTTTTAATAATTTTTTTGAATATTTGATTATATCAAATTAAATATGTTACCCAATGGAACAAAAAGAAATATTTTGTATTTTATCCGAGTTTTACATCAATACAATATAAAATTTTAAGAAAAATATTTAGTGTTATGATAATTTTTTTCTAAAATTCTGTTCATCACTGATGAAAGCAGACATCAACTGCGGTACAGAAACACAAGTGTATATATGCAAGCTTTACATACAGTTCACCACAAAAGTGTTCATACACTGTCAATTTTTTATAAAATTTAATGTTTTTGACTAATAAAAATGAATATATCGGCATTGTCATTTTTTATGGTATTCGCAACTTGTTCTTAATGGAATGACATAATCAATTGTTTAAAAATAATATAACTATTATTTTTAAAAATTAATAATCAAAAAGCTACAAAAAAATTACGCCACAAAAGTCTTCGTACACTTAACAAAAATTTCAGCATAGCTTTAAATATTGTACTTCTTTCTTAATTTAGTACTTAATAAAGTATCTTACAGTGTCCACAACAACTTTTAAACGTCTTGGTATAGATTTAATCAGATTTTTGTAATTTCTGCATCGATTTTCCTCCATGCTTCTGTGATTGCTTTTACTTCACATTATGCGTTTATATGTCATGTTTTCTTTTTTTCTTAAATCAAATTTTCCCCAAATATGCTCTACAGTGCTAAATAAAGTGATTTAGGAGGCGTTTTCAGAATTTGGAGACAGTTATAGAGACACCAGCGGTCTACATTGAGAGCAGTGAGCTTGGCGTCTTTATCCTGTTAAAAAATGAAGTCGTCTCCATTATCCAAATTTTGGGCGGATTATTTAAGCTTTATATTTAAAATATTTAAATAGAGCTCATGATTCACAATATTATCAAAAAATACCAAATTACCTAGTCCTGAAGCCGATTTACGCCCCCACGCAAGAACACTTCCACTTTCATACTGAAGCGTGGAGGATTTCTTGTTCCATATAAATTCATGAGATTAAATTCCCCATTTTTTTTCATTTAAAAACTATTATATGCCCATGGGAAACCCAAAAAATGTTAAATTTTTCTTATCCCAACAATTTATTTTGTAAACATTTTATGAAACTTAATAGCAAGAATCTATTTGGATTAATGAACCATGGAGGTGGAAGTGTTCTTACGTGAGGGTATAAATCAGCTTCGGATTGGGAAATTTTTTTTAATTATTGGAATCATAGTTCATTTAAATTTTTTACAGAAAAATTTTTTAAATAATCCCCCCAAAAAATTTGAGACGACTTCTTTTTTAACAAAAAGGAAAATGACACCGCGCTATCTCAATTGGTCACTTTGTTCTATAACTTCCCCAAATCTGAAAACCCCTTTAAATCGTTTTTGGGAAAAGAACATATGCCCTATAGAAATATTTGGTGAGAATTTGATTTAAAAAAAGAAAACAACTTTAAACGCAAAGGAAGAAAAAAACATTTACAGAAGATAGGAAAATCGATGCTATACAAAGACGTTTAAAAGTTGTTTACAATTAAAGATATCCCACTGACTTTAAAAAAGAAATACAATATTTAAATATGCTGAGATTTTTGTAAAGTTAAAACTTTTTTTTTTTTAGTACGATTATTAATTTTAAAAAAGATAGTTATATATTTTTCAAAAAAATTTTCTACCCATTTTATTAACACAAGTTGCGGGTATTAAAAACTACAATCGAAATATTAATTTTTTTTTAGTAGAAAAAATTAAATTTTATAGGAAACAAAATTTTAAAAACTTTTGTTGTTGTCCACTGTATGTATATATTAAGACTGTATACATGTCTTATTTTATTTTAACTGCGTAAAAAAGTTGTGTTATGTATATTATGATAAATTTTATTTAAAAAAAGTGGAGTGATTAAAGAATCCAACAGTACAATATAGACTCAGTTTCTAATAATAACCCTCTTCAGAATTTAAATATGTCTTCAAAATTTCTTGTATAATTTTACTAGTAATACCGAATGTTGCGAATCATCGAACTTCTGAACCATTTCTTTACTGGCAAAAAGCCTGATATAAACAAATATCAAGAGATATAATTTATAAAAATGCTTTTTTTATTTCATCTGAAAACAAAATATAAAAACAAAATAACAACAACTAATTACTCAGAATAATTCGAATTAATATGACTAAGATTGCACCACTAGTTTATTAAATGCCCGATGTTTAAATGTTTAGAGTACTAAAATATTAATTATTAATATTAATATATTATTAAAGTAAAGTATTAATAATATCTGTGTATTTCAAGTTGAAGGTAGAAAGATCTGTTGCAGTAATTACGAAGCGAAATATGGGTCAAAAGTTTAATATCACTAACAGAATAGTCAAATTATGGTAGATGCGGACAGACCTCTAAATTAGCCTGGAGTAATTCATCATATATTCTTATAACGTTAGGGCTGAATAGTTTATTAAAAATGTAAATAATTATAATTTTTAAATGTAGTTTTTAAGGAATGATGATAGCCAAGGATTTGTGAAAAAACAATCCATGATACCATCATAAAATTAAATAGGTTGACGCAATAAACACACATTTGTTTGCACATGTTGATTTCATCTGCATTTTAAAAATGGAGAACTTGACTTTCGTATACCACATGTGTTTTGCAACTTGTTCTATAAAAGCATAATGTGAAAACATTTTAACGAGTTTAATCTATTTTTGAATAACTGTATAAAGGAAGCGAAATAATACTTGATATAAGCGGGTTTTTGCTGAATTATTTACATTTATTTTAGTTCTAATTTTTGCTTACACAATGGTAGCAGAAATTGTAATTAAATTATGTGTTTTCTTTGACGTTTTGATGTCATCTATTTAAATTCAGCAAAAAAACAAACAAAAAAGACTGTTTAGAACTTTTTTTAAAAATGCCAAACATTAAATAAAACAATTTTTTTTCAAACTAAGAATGTTTAATTAAAATCAATTCATTTCATTTCGAATGAAAAGGACTCACTAAACATTCAACAATGCAAGTAAGAATTTCGAATAAGCCTCGTACTGAAAATATTGCTAATAATTTTATATTGTCCAACAGACAATGAATGGAATGATACAATGAGGATAACTGTGTCGAATGGCATACAATTTAAACAAAGAACTTTGTAGTCTGAATATCGATCAGAGATCATAACTAGTCACGTGTTACATCACCAAAAATTTATAGATCTATAGAATATTCTTGAATTTTGGAACACAATAATATAATACTACGTGATTTGTAGGAGATAGAATCTAATTTTAACTCGAAAAGAATAGTTATTCATATATAGCAATAGTTCATTAAAATATGTGAATGAAATTGGCCTAATTTCACTGCTTTTAAAATATATGCATAAGAAAAAACGAAATTTATGAGAAACATGGTCACTAAATAAATATTATATACACTTATAATAAAAAAAA
>BMAV01004853.1:0-24143 GCA_019973955.1 Trichonephila inaurata madagascariensis
TATAAACTTTGATTTCTCAAAGATGAAACGTTTACAAGAATTCATTCAATTCATATTTGAAGTAAAATTACAAATATGATCTTTTTTAATTTTTGCTGTTAAAAAAAGGATTTTTACTATGTTTTTTTGCTCGCCACCTGTCTGACATAGTCAGTCGGGTCCACAAATTCTGTGGCAATAGGCAGATTCGCCTGTTGTTGGCCTTGTTGACACCATACAGGGAGGGACGATTTAAGAGCACGTACCCGTGTACTCGGGGGGTTTTTGGCGGAGGGCTTTGAACCCAGGTTCCGGTTGAGCCCGGGTATTCTAACCACTGGCTCCTACCCCCTTTTATTCTATAATTATTATTATTATGCACTGAAATAGGGAGAGCAACTTTCAACTAATCCGGGATATAATTGTCCTTATAAACAGAGTAGTTGCAGTTCAATGAACCTCCTGTTTGCAATGGTTATCGGCCTACGTAGACATCTTCGGCAATGAGGAGGCTGATAAATTTGCCAAGGAGGCCCAAAATTCCCCATAACATTTAAATGGACTTACCCTTACCGATGATGATGCAATAGCAAGAAGTAAATTCATAGAGTGTAAGAAGTACTTCATTCTAGAACTTAATTGCAACCGCGTAATTTTAACTACCATAGTCAAATTACGTATAGGACACTTTAAAGAGATGAAAAATATTCCATGATGGCCAAAAAAGTCCTCAATGTCCTGTTATTCAACTTTCCCATAATCATATTTTTAATTTACCTTCCATATTGGCTAAACTCCCCAACATAGACCTAAACTCCACGGACCATCAAATGCTTATTTTGCCGAAGGTATTTGAGATTGTAAGGGCCGTTTTGGATACCTTCTTTGTCATTTGATTTCTTTTCACTACTTGGACAAGACAACAACAACAACAGTATCAGTAAATCTAAATTCCCCCTTTTGTGTAGACCCCGAAAACTGGGGGTGGGATTCACCGAATTAAGAAACATTTTAGTAAAATCAAACACTTTATTTATGACACTATCACTCACTATCAAAATTTAACGTAAGCTAAAGGAGCCGTGACCCTAATTACTAACTTAAATGTCTATAACAATTACTTCTTAACTTTGACGAGTAAATCCACCGCAATAATTACCTTCCTAAGGTGACTCACCTGATCCTTTTACGCGACTTCCGGAGCTTCAATTATTCTAACCCAACACTTAAGCTTCAGCTTGACAACCATCGTTAACCTCCCTCCGACTGCCCACTTTACTTGACTTTGCAACAAATAAGCCAGTTTACAGTGAGAGTAACATTACAGTACAAAAGTACCACCTTAAATTAAATGTGAATTTGTTCGCTAGTTGAACCGTCACCAAACCTAAACGACCATTGCGACTAAGACAATATTTCGAAATTGTTTTATGTGGGGTGATCAGAGAAAAAAAGTTACAAATCGAATAAGGAAATATTTATTAAAAAGAAGAAAATACAAAAAATTGAGGTATGTCATCCATTTACAATTCCCAAATCTTTTAGGCATTTATCAGAAAAGATCAACTTGTTAAAATCTTGGTAGAAATCAGGTCCGCCCATTGAGCCGGTTTGTCGGATGATTTCACAGCCGTCTGGGAAAAGCAGCACATCAGAAACAATAACGCCCACTATATAGCTCAGTCCCTGACGAGATTCACCAGAGTTACCCGTCGATCATTTTGAATCATTTCTCTAATTCGTCCGTTTTTATTTCGTCGTTTAAAACCCCGGTTCTGTCATGTTGCGGCCTTGACTCTATTTGCCTGAACGAAAAGATTGGCGCATTTTGCTACATTTGGCTGCTATTGCAAATTGGACAATTTTTTTGCCCATAAAAATGAATCTGGCTCGCACTTCCAAACAGACCGATTTCCCGAGTCTTCCATTTCAATCTCCTGAATCATCTGGGAACTTTCACTACCTACCCAAACCAACTGAATAAAAATAGTGATTTTGTTCCACTCTGGAAAAAAAAATTTTTCCACAATATGTAGTTTTCAAGGGGAGGTTTTTGTAACATTTTTTTCTGATCATCTTGCGTATACAGCAGCAAATAAAAGCTTAGAAAAAATATTGTTATGGTAGACAAATATTGCAGCCAATACCCCCCCAAAAAAACATGTCTTGCAATAAAAATATCAAAACACATTTGCTTACATGTCGAATCCTGCCCGGAAACAAAAAAACTTTGGATCTGATGATCTTTGCAAGTGCACGTCCTGTTTTTTAACTATTGCAATAAATCTAAAATAATTCAAACAAAAATATTATCGTAGAGAAATTTTGCAACAGAAAAACCAGCAAAACGAATCTTACACTAAGAAAGCGCCATCTTAAATTAGAAGTATATATGCTTACAAGTTGTGAATCCGGCAACAAAAATGAGTATTTCATTGCCATTGAAGCAATGTGAATAAATAATAGTTTGAAAACACTATAAAACACGATTTTATAGATAATAGAACTAAAAAGTAAAACAAAAAATTTAATATAAGAATAAAATGATTAACGAGAAAATTAATACCTTTGCGGTAAAAACGTGGGGTGCTCAATATCAATTGTTATAATTTCCAACAAGTTCTATTCCGATGCAGAGTTAGTGTAAAAATGCAGTACGAAGTACCCCACGCTTTTACCACAATGACATTAATTTTCTTGTTGATAATTTTATTCATATTTATTAAGAATTATTTTAATTTTCAGATCGATTAACTATAAAAGCGTGTATTTTAGTATTTTTAAACTAAAATTTATTTTTCATTCATTAGTTTGATCTACAATAACAGCGTGGTTTTTTAGTTTCTTTAATTATCATTTATTCATCGATGAATTATTCTTAAATGCGTTATTTTTGAATCTTAATACCCTTTTTTCCCATCAAGCTCGATACGGCGTATTTTTAAAATGTAGGATCACCCAAATGAAGGAAATTTAAAGAGTTGTTTAAAATTTTTTGGGAAAAGGGGGTAAAAAGAAACGATTTTTTTCACTAAAAAGATCACTATTTGTATTAACCCTGAGCTTTTTCACCGTAGGGTTGTAACTTAATATTTTTTAGCCGCCAAATCTGAAATTAGTCGCCAAATCTGAAAATGGGAAATTGTTAATCCTGATGATTCTGATCAGGACCATGTAGCAAAATTATTAAATTGTTGCATTGTCATCGGTTCTTCACAAGTGTGCAAAATTTTGAATTAGTTTCAACTTTTAAAGTGGGAAAAATCGAGTTAAAAGATTCTGTTACATACAGGTGAAGCGTGTTGAAAATAGCATCATATGCAGCAGCAAATGTAAGCTTAGAAATCAATACTGTAATTGTTGATCAATATTGTACAATAAAACCCTAACCAAAAACCTATCTTGCAAAAAAAATACCAAAACACATTTTTCTTACATGTCAAATCTGAAAAAAAAAAAATTTTCATAAAAGGGAAAAGTCCTTTCCATCAGTGCGATCTTTTGAAGTGAGAAATATTGGATCCAATCTTACACTAATTCCTATCGCAAGCAAACGTGCCTAAACATCCAATGCAATCCTTCATTTCTTCTTTACAGAAAAGGGAAATATGTGTGCTAATGCGCTCCAAGTTAATTTTGAAATCCATTAGAACCCTTGGAAGATCGAGACAGTCAGCGAGTCAATAATGCTGGATCGGTTGCCAGAAGCGCAACACGAATTGTGTTAAGAATAATCTATTCCGCGTAAAAGGCATCTCTTGATCCTGTGTCTGGATCGATAGGATTGCTTGCAAGAGACATGGACGGCTCTTTGCGAAGCCTATTCGTTTAAAGGACCTCTTAATTTAAAGACTCATCTGGTGATGGGATTGGACGTGCGAGGAATAGGGTCTGTGTCTTTTATTTTGTGGCGGGAAAAAGCTATAAAGTGAGGAATGGTCTGTTAGCCCATAAATGTGAGATTAGAATGTTGGGTGGGAAGGGTAAATCTTAAGCTCATCTCCGGAAAAAAGTTTTTTTTTTTCTGTGGAAGTAATGGAAAAGTTTTCAGAGAAAATGAGGTTATATTTGATTTTGCAAAAAATCTGTGTTAACCCAAGAGCAGGCACGCAGGGGGACTGAGTCACCCCAATTCTTTTTTTTATAATTATTTTTATTTTACACGATAAAAATCAATATTCTAGGAATAATTTAACTAAGAGAAAGTGAACTTACTTATTTTTAAGGTTTTTTTTTTCAATTTTCTTTGATAATTTGAGAAAAAAATATCAATCAACTGAACCAAGAAGTTCAATGGCGTGATTTTTAAAAAGGGGGTTCCGATACCTTTCCTAACATTACATGAATGTATTTGTAAGAAAAATGTCATATTTTGTTCAAGCTTTGTGGGTTTTTGTCCTTTTTATGACGAAAATGTTTATTTTTTTTTTTTTTGTGTCTTTTTGACAGGGGGAAAGGGCCCTTTTGGTCACTTTTGGTTTTTATTTTTTTTTGATGGAACCCTTTGAGATTTGAAAATTTTCCCTTTTAACTCAAATGTTTTTGCATCGCTTTTCTCGTATTTACTTTCGCTTTAGGTTTAATATTCATTATTTCGGCTGGTTCTTCCCGTTCATCAGTTTTTCCTTTAAAAGAGATCCCGGCCCATTTTTTTTTATTCTGCTCTTTAAATTTAAAAAACCCTAGTAATGTACAACACAGCAATCAAAACCCTAAATTGCACAGGGGGTAGCAGTTCATAGAAAAGGTTTTTTAATAAAAGTGGGCAAGGGGGGGAAATCAGTCAAACAAGAACTTAAATTGTAAAAAAGATTGCCGCCCCAAAAAAAAAGGGGGGATATTTAAAAACATTTTTTTTCCCAGGGACTGTTATATAGGAGGATACTGTCAAGGTCATTAGTAACAAACAAACAGTTTTCCTAGAATTAACGATTTCGTGAGCCTGGGGTGACTCAATCCGCATGCCCTCTACCGGATTAATTATGCATTACACAGAATACGGCGGGGCCTTCGTTTCTGAAGCAAACTTTGAATGAAATTCAACTTGTTATTATTATAATTATTTCATTTGAAAGTCCATTTATTAGAGAGTTTTGTATAAATAAATCCATACTTCTTTTATTTCAGCAGTTAACAGAAACAAAGATATGGAGGTTTTTATAAAACAAAGTAGATGAAAACGAAACCATTGCCCCGAAGCTGTTTGTTTTTCAATATTTCATTAAATACAAATGCGTAGTGAATTAGAAATTAATTTATAGTTTGTTCTATTAGCAAGTCACTATGATTTCGTGGTTTCTTAAAGATTTGAAAGGGGAATGGCCACATCAGTTTTGAGAATTTTATTTATGTTTTCATTCTATCTGCTCGCAGTTCTTTCGTTTGTTTAATCTTCGAATTTTTGCTGGATGTTGTTTATTTTCGCAAAATATTTTTAGATTTTTTTTAATTTTTTTTATTTAGTTTTATGACTTTTCAATGGGGGCTGAAGAAGTTATAACAGATCAAAGAAACGCAGGTTCCATGGCATTTATTTCACAGTAATGTTTTAAAAATATATTGTTTAAAAAATAATTGAAATATATAGCTTTGAATTCCATGTCGAAGATTCCATGTTTTTAAAAAATTTTCATCAAACCGTTGTCACAGTTCAAAACGTTATATTTAATTATTTCCTTTTTGACTGTGTGAATTTCCCCATAGGTTAGAGAGAAAATGTGTTTAAAATTTCATTTATTTAGAATTATCAAGAATCTGCGGAACTAGCTGCCACAAAAAAAAAAGAATTTAGTATTTCTTATGTTCCATAAGTATGGAATCATTGGTAAAAAGTATTGTTATAAAAAAGTAATGAAACATGGTATAGAGAATTACGTTAATTACAGTCAAATTAGACTAACAGTAAAAAGAATCAATACTTGAGTATTTAATAATAATTAATAAAATTAAAGACGTAAGAGAATACTCAACATACACAATCAAAATGTAATAATGAAATCCTTTCGTTATCAAATTTTTACTGTGCGTAGATGAACCACCATGTTTTTGTGATTATTAGCCATAAAATATTCACAATATAGACGTCATGGCAAGTATATTTTAATGTATAAGGAAGCATTCAATAAATTCTAAGCTCTGGATTTTTTTAAAAAATATATCAAAATAATTACCATAACGACATAACAAAGAAATTTCCCGGAAAACGTGAATAAATTTTTGATGTCAACATGAAGTACTCGAAATTTGACCCTCATTAGGAAACTTGTTTGTTACTTTACAAATTCAGGATGCCAGCAGAATTTCTTTTAAGCATCGATAGTCGACTAGCCATTGTACTATCGATATATATTTCGATTATTAATTGTTACTGATGCTTTGCACAAAGAATTGATATTATCGAACAACTCGAATTTATACAAAGTAAAATTAAATTCTCTCTGCCGAACTATTGACTGATTCTGTCTTATCTAATATTTATTTAATTAAAATGGGTAATAATCTATTAAAATCCAGATAATAATACTTTACAATGCAAATCCTGTTCAAATCCCGATATCAGAAGTGTTAATACTACGGACAGCGCAATCAATAAATTTAATTGCTTAATTTTTAAAAATTCAGTTTACGGATATTAATAAAGATCAGTACCATTGATAATACTGCTCTTATATATTAAATTACTGCTATATATCTAGAGGCTAGACAATGTTATTGATTCTCTAGATCAATAACATTGATAATAATCGATATTCTATCAATATACACGCGATACTGATTTCTAAGACTCGTGATTGTTTATAATAATTACCAAAAGTTGAAAACACGTTGAATGTGAAACAGTTACGTTTTAATGTAAATATAATGTGTTCCAAATAAGAATACTTTTCTCGAAAAGGCACGAGACAGTTGTAGTTCGATTGTATTACTCCAGAAAATACTTCAAACGCTTTAATTACGAGCCATGTCCGGAAACTAAACACCCGTTTCGTTCTACCGCAAATGCAGAGGTAGTACTGGAATCCAAGCTTTGCGCACTTGTATCTTGATTGGCTGTGAGTACAGGAATGCCATTACTACCATATTGTGTTGCTTATGCACATGATAGTGAGCGTTCAAAATGTTTAAGGTGATTGCTGATACCACCGACTTTGAAGAGCGTCATGTAAAGTCCTTTGAAGTGCGTCCATTTCTTGAAAGCAAGGAATGTTCAGCCAGTTGAAATTCATCGTCAACTCGCAGAGGTTTTTGATGAAAATGTAATAAGTGGTGTAATGGTGAGAAAGTTCAATGATGAATGTTTATGATGAAGCACAGTGTGGGTGGCTTTCAGTTGTTAATGATGGTTCGGTTGAAAAAGTGAATGAGAAAATTCGCTAAAACAGACCGTTCACGATAAGATTGCTTTGTAATGAGTTTCCACAAAGAAATGTTCATCAATGGCTCTTTTCACAGGGGCCGTCTTTATTTGAAAAGGGTATAAACAAATTGGTTTCCCCAAATGAAACATGCCTGAACAGTGGTGGTAATGACGTAGAAATGTATTTTCCTACATGCTCTTTCATGTAAAAATAATTTTCTCTTTTTAAAAAGTACTTTTTAACCAAGTTTTTCCAAAACAGTGCTTATTTTTCGGCCATCTCTCGTATATAACGTATTTTAATATCATCGATTTTAGAATACCAGAAATACATGAAATTCTGTGAATACATGATGTATTTCCACATTATGTATTCAAAGTTTGCCAACAGAGCTATAACCATTTAAAATTATCATTCTTTTAAAATACTGTTTTATCTAATTTAATTTCCATAAATTCATCATTGAGTAGATTGAAAAAACGACGATAACTTTTCATTTTTCTTTCACATCTTACAGGTCTTTTTTTTTATAATACATTCAGTTGTGTCTGCTATGTGATTTGCAGGATGGAATAGTTTTTGTTCTTCTTAAAATAAAACACCCTGCCATCAATGATTGATTTCTTCAATATCCAAAGGCACAATATAAATTTATTTCTTCGGATAACCTTTCAAAATGGATCGAAATTCTTTCTTTGAATCATATCAGTTTTTAAGGTACAAAGAACAACATGATACATTATATTTCACAACACATTATCATAAATAAGCAAGTTCATCTTTCTAAATAAAATTAAAGTTGGAATAAACTCTCTCTACTGAAAAATTGGCAGCCTAAAATTAGTAAGAATTTGTGACAAATTTAAATAAAAATTTAACTCTCTTTCTCTCTCATTTTCTAATACTATATTTGATCTTCAGTTGGATTTCTTTATCAAGCATGAACATCTGTCATATTATTGCTATATTGTATCAATAAAAAATTTTGTTTGAATTTCAATTTTAAAAGTTCTGAAATATTCATTTATTTATGTTTATTTTTTTATAAAAAATGATGTAAAAAAAAATATTGTTAGCCATTTCATTGTTATTCAATTTCTACCATTAGCTCACACTCTATTTATTTATTTTTTTTGGGGGTTTTCAATCGTTAATAAAAAATTTTAAAGCCATTAGCGAAATTTTATATAAAATATTTTGGAAGACAATTTAAAAAATTAATTATAATTAATAAAAATTAATTGATTAAAACTTTTTTAAAAATTAAAAAAAAACGGATTTTTTTGGGGTTTTGCGACCCTTTGGGGGTGTCAAAACCAAAGGTTTTTTTTTTTTCACGTTTTAAGCATTCAGTTAACTGAAATTTTAACACCAAAATTTTTTTTTATGAAAAGATACTTTAATGATAATTTATAAAAATTTTCCACTTGTTGTATTCTTTTTATTTTATACAATTTATATTTAATGTAATATTTAAAAAGAGCAAAATAAAATTTTCTTTGTTGATCAGTAGGAATTGACTTTAAATTTTTTTTTTTTTGATATTATTGTTTTTTTTATAAATGGAATAATTTGAGCCAAGGAAAATTTAAATAAATTTTCTTTTAAAAAAAGATTTTTTTTAAATAAAAAGCTTTTTTTTTTCTAAAAAAGGGGGGTGTTGCCTAATTTGTTAATTTACTTTTTTAAAAATGAATTTATCCAATTTCTAACTTTCGAATGTAAAGTGATTCCCCCAACGAAGATAAAAAGAAGAATATAACACAAAAATACAAAAAAATGACATTTAAATCATTTTTAAGGAGCCAAGTCCTCTTAATATGGAATATTCACTTTTCTTATGTTAATTTACTCATAAATATGATGGATGTAAAACAATATTGTTAACTATTTCATTGTTATTTTTTATTGTAAATAGAAATCATTTGAGGCAAGTGAAAGTTTAAATGTGTGCAAGAAATATTATATATTATCAATAATCATATATTAAATTGCCATAACTGTAACATAGCGAAGTAATAAATAGAAATATTACAAGACAGTGTATGGTATAATAAACAGTGTGTAGTATAGGAACAGTACTATAATAAACTCTTAGATAGTACTATTGTAGGATTAAATAAATTTTTAAGGCAAAACCAAAAACCCTTCCCCCCTTTTTTTATACAATTGACTATAAAAAAAATTTTATAAATAATCCCCCATTTAATGTTTTTAGCTGCACTGTATTTTTCAAATAATGAACAAAAATCAAAATTCACAGCAGCGATAAATGTTTAAAATTTCTAATTAAATAATTAATAATTAATCTCAAAGATACATACAAAATGCAATAAATGAAAACTCTTTTTTTTCCCAATTCGTCAAAGTTGTTTGAAAATGAACCAAAAAGGAGTATTCCTTTCTACTACAAATATAATGGAATAAAACGTTCTGTAACTGACTCTTTATTATTTTTTATTTTTCTCTTTTAAGTTTTAAAAACAAAAATCGAAAAGGAATTACTATCCCCATTCATTCTTTTGTGACTTAAAGCGGACAGAATGTCATAAAACTACTAAACTCTTACCATTCTTCTTTCTAGTGCTCAATCTTGCTTATTGTTACAAACAGAATCTTTTTTCTAGAAATTGCTGCCAAAATTGCTGTTTCCCCCTTCGAGGAGCGTTCGGACATTTTTTTTTTCCTGTTGGACATGATGCTTGTTTCATTTACTCAGGAAATTCTATTATTAGAAATGAACATTTTTTATATTTGTTCTACCTAATTGAAGAAATGTCTAGTAATTCCTATTTTGCTGAATTTTGATGTATTACTTGCATTTCTCTTTTGTTCCCTACTGTGAAATTAGTTCTCTCTCTCTTTCTTAACGTTTGGAAGGGTTTACAGTTTAAAAGATTTTGTATGCGGTTTTTTATTTGAAAACGAAGCATAAAATAAATGTTTGGCATTTTTAATATCCATTTTTTAAATAAAATTATTCTCGAAAAAGGAATTGTAAAAGTTAAGCTGTACAATTTTAAATACTGTAACTGAGAATCCTAAATAAAATCCAATCGAATTTTTCTGTGGATGTTAAAAAGATGCTTTTTTGCTGCTGAAATTCGTGTTACAGACATTTTCAAAAATTTTTTTTGGAAATTTTCGGGAAAAACTTTATTGTTTTTTAACAGAAAAAATTTTGGTTTTTTAAAAGATAAAATGTTAAGGTTTAAATTTTAAATTTTTATCCTTCCCCTTGGCATCAAATTAATAATTTTTTGAAATTTTTGAAAAATTTTTTTAAAAATTTAAAAGGAAAAAGCAAACGTTTAAAAAAAAACAAAGGACATAACGTTTAATTTTTAAAAATTTTGGATTTATACCTCTGATTAAAAAAACTGGGAACGTCAAACCCAAACCGCAGGATAAAAATTACTTTATGAAGTTATTATTTTATAAGCATTCTCCAAATTTGATGTTAATGATTTTCGTCAAAATTGCTTTATATTCTAAGCTACAAATGGCCGTAAAATATGATTAAATATAACTGTCTTAAACTCTGGTTGATGCACTTTAAATAATGAGGGGGTTTTAACGTCCCCCCTTGGGGATGTAGTAGTTTAGAGAGGGTGAGGTTCAAAATTACGAGGTTCGTTGCCAATAACCCTCATGTTGCTCTATATTGCAACGTGACGTTAACTTTCACTCACTCACTGATGCCCAATTAGTTCTAATCCACTAATCTATGAATTATTAATCCCTTAACTGCCGATTAAAGGTTACACAATTCGCTCCCCATTGCCACGGGTTTTCACATAGGTGAGCATGTGCGGTGCATTAGGGGGAAAAAAAAGGCATAAAAATGTAAATTTTTCCCTGAAATAAGTAAATCCCCTTCGAAAACACTGCAAAGATCATTTTATTGAGTTGCAAAGCATTCAGAGTAGTTTTATTGACAATAGCGAAAAGAAAGGGATCACATTTCGGAAAGACGTATATATACGTCCGGGCATTTTGGAAAGACGTATATATGCGTCCGGGAAATTTAACGCATGGTTTAGGTGAGACGTACATAAACGGGTGTGACAGTTAAGGGGTTAATATATCAAATCACTAATCTGTGAGTATGCAATGTGAATTTTTCCATTCCTAATGTATTAACAATGAAACATCGGAAGAGTTTATATTTATTTTTATTATAAAATAGAGCTCTAGATCTCACAAAATCTAATTTTTATGCAACCACACCTAAACATTAAATATTCAACAGGCCCAAATTTCCGTTGCAATCTTCATCCGCCTTAAGTTATTTACTTTCTGTGAGGTAATTACTGTAATTAAATGTGGCAACGCTTCGTATTCTCAGTTGGATAATCAGTCATGGAATGTTTCTGTAACACTTATGACGGATAGGGCAAACACATTCGGGATTCAATATTGGATTTATGCATAATATTATGCTAAATAAAGTAGTAAGGTTGAAGGATCAGGAATTTCCCAATATTTGAATAACCGAGAAAGATGTTCACAAACATTTGCTAGAGCATTTATCGAATGAATAAACCGTTAAACTAATAATTTTCTTTAAAAATGTTGGATAAAGCTGTTAAGGAAAGCCATCTTAATGTTTCCCGATTTCGATCATTTTTGGCTTTTTTAAAAATTTAAAATTTAAAAGTAATTGTCTTCTTGCTTTTTCAATATTTTATTAAAGGGGAAAAAAAGTTGTCTTTATAGTTGAAAATATAATATGTATTTTTCTCTTTCTTGTTTATTTTCCCGAAACTTGTGAACTTTTGCCAAAATCTCTATTTGTATATTACTTAAAAAGTTGTACTATGGTAGAATGTATACAATTGAAAATGAAATATCAATCTGCAATTGATCTTGGGCTCTATGTAAATTCAAAGGACTTAAGTTTCCTCCATGAGAATGTCAAAACTTAGAAAAAAATTGCTGATGAAACTCAACATTATTTAATGAGCCTAACTATATAGCCTGTGTTATAAAATATGAATACATATAAAGGAATGAATTAATTTTTTCAAAAGAAATTCACTCCTTAAATATGAGCTTTCCAGCAATCGATCATAATCCATCTTCGCTGTGACTGGCTCAAGTAATGACATCACCAAACCGCAAAAGTGGTCGAATAAAGAAATTGGCATTAATTGTGCCTCATCATGGAACTACTAGTTTAATTCCACTAATCAGTCATAAGCCGGAATCTGCATTTTGATTTGTTAGTGTATATTTTTCAGTTTTTCTCTTGATTTCTTTCATTGAAAAGTTTCTAATTTTGATGGTCAGTCTGTTTACAAAAATTTATTATTATTTCTGTTAAATTAATTATTTCTGTTTAACAGCTACTCACTCACTCATCATAAGATCTTCGGAGCTATTAGACCGACATATTTGAAATTTGGCACACGTGTTTCTTTTGTTAAATTGAGAACCGCTAAGAACGGATTTTCCAGAAATCGACTCCCAAAAGGGGTTGCGGGGTATTACGGAGGCGTCAAAGATAAAAAAACCCATTTTTGTACTATTAGACCTACATTCTTGAAATTAGGCAAGCTTGTTTTATATATATATATAATATTTAACTTTTATAATTTTTTTCACAATACTGAAATTCTGAAGTACGACGCAACAAATGTGTACAAACTCATTCACAAATTCTTTCTGGATGTATCAAAAAGTTTTGAAATATAACCATAATATTTCCTTGTTATACTTTAATTTTTTTTATTCCTTTTATACATTTATTAATTAACATGAACCCAAACTAATGAGGGGTTGTTCCTTATGTGTATTCTCAAATATTACTTCAAAACTCTTTTAAACGAAAGCTTAATTATAACACTTAAAATAAAGAATGCACCAAAATATTCCAAATCACTAGACTAATTTCTAAATATTATAGCTATTTTCAAGCAGAAATCTAAAACGACAATCATTCCAAGAATTCAAACTCAAGCTTATGTTCTGGAATGGAAACTACATGAATTTTTTTAATTAAAACATCTTTCTATATTCGCAAGAATATCTATTGACAAACTGCCACTTTCTTTCCATATATATGTCGGAATAAATAATAACACTCATATATTCGTAGCAATAACTCTTATACTACATCAAGGCAATATTTTTATTGAGGTGTCTGTTAATTCCACTGAGACCTTTGGGAAACATCCAACGCTTTTCCCACACCTGTCACATTCCTCTCAAAATGAAGGTTTTTATTATTTTTCTGTTCGAGTTCCATCAAATAAGTTTTGTTTTTACCTTTTGATGTTAGATAGATGAGAAAATCGTGATACAATGTAATGGATTTATCATTTAATCTCAAAGATTTGGGGCACATATCTCTATTGGATTTTGTGTGCACTACTTCTGAACTATCCCTTACATTTATAATAAATACTTTATAACTAATGTGTATTTTTTGCAATTTACTACGGTAGAGTCTACTACCCCTTGTCCGCATAACGGTGGACTAGCTCCCATTGTAGAAATTATACAACTATTCATACTCATTGCTCAAATTGTAAAATTGGAATTTACTTTTATTATATGTAGTTTACTTTATTCAATTCGTACTATTAGCTCACTCTATATATTTATATATTTATCTTGTTCAAATTTTCAATCGTTAGCAAAATAATTTCTATTCATCCAATCAAGTTCAAATAATTTTTTAAACTTGTAGTGGATGACACTTGATGTTAATACAGTTTTTTAAATATTAATTCATTAATTAAATTAAATTAAATTAATTACTGGTTTCTGATGCCCACTTAGATTCGTCTCTATTGTTGTAACAATGTAACTGTTAAAACAAAGACAAAAGGTTGGCGTCAAAAACCTGATTTTCAGCTTAACTAACCTAACCGGGTTTGCAGTGTTATAACTATGCAGACAAATTAAGAACTTTTTTCAATTCCTACTATTAGTTCACTCTCTCCCTATATATAAAGAAATATATACATATATATATAATTCAAATTTTTAATAGTAATAAAATACTTTCTATCCATCCATTTAAAGTAGGAATTGACTTAATTTTTTTAAAGAAATATATACATATATATATAATTCAAATTTTTAATAGTAATAAAATACTTTCTATCCATCCATTCAAAGTAGGAATTGACTTAATTTTTTTAATTACTTGTTTTCTTTTTCTTTTGCAAAATACAGTGAAAAAACGTTTAACACGATATTGATGGGACCTAGATATTTTTTCGTGTTCAAAGAATTTCGTTTTAAAGGATATTGTGGGGAAAATATTTATTCAATAGAATTAAGTTTATTAGAGTACATTTTATTCACAAAGATAAATATATAAGCATGCATTTAATAAAAAAATCAATGAAACAAAAACATTTATAAGAAGTTAATGAAATTTAATACAAAATTAAGTTAATTAGAGTACATTTTATTTACAAAGATATGTATATAAGCATGTATTTGTGAGATGTTGCCACCTCTCTCTTGGGCTCCTACACATGTGGGAGGTAGGGAAGAAATACTTGCCATTATTCAATCAATCAAATTATTTATTACACAGTGAAAATACAGAAATCAAAATAATAATAGTAAGAGAACGTCTCGATGCTAACCGCAAAAGTGGAACAATGACGGTAATACACGAGCGATTAGGAGACTATCAAGCTCAATCCTTACTTTATAAAGGATCTAACCTATCATCCGATTTAATCTAATATCAATTTATTCTCTGTGAACAATCGTCCCTTTAAAACTTCCTCCTAATAAATTCTTACTCACAATAATTCAAATATGATACCTTCAGTAACTATCTCACCTGAATCGGTTTATTTCCTCTTCTTTCTATTCAATCTAGAAAACTTCGACTATATATAGTAAGTTAATTTGAATATCACGACTTTTTCTTCTTCCAAAGGATTGGTTGTGAATAACGCGAATTGATAGCCTAAAGATTTCCCAAGAGGATTAGTTGAAGGATAACGGATAGATCCGTCACATATTTAATAAAAAAATCAATGAAACAAAAACATTTATAAGAAGTTAATGAAATTTAATACACAATTTAACAATTCCGAAAACTTAAAAGAATTTGGTTCTCGTCCCCTTTTATTTTTCAACAGAATTAAGGAGGTCCTTCATTTTAAGCAAATTAGCAATTTCCTTCTCCTTCCCCCTCCCTCCGAACTCTTTACCATTGTGCTTGTAAAAAAAACATCTTTTAATGTAAATGTTTCCAAACTGTGGTTTTGCTCCATTCTGTTGTAAAGATGTAGTTTATATTATTAACTGTCTCTTACGTACATATAAATTCATTACAGCATTACGAAAAACATTTCTTATATGGAGATAGATGTAAAAAAAATATTTTTACATTAGTCATTATATGAAAGGTTTTTTCTATATTTTTTTATATTTGGAATCATTAATTAAAATATAATGAACATTTTAGCTATACAACATAAAAATATATTTCCTTTCTTACGAAAAATATATTCTTTTTTAAAAACGTGTATTCCTCATTTGCTCTTACAAAATATTTGGAATCAATAAAAATTTTTGATTTTTTTTAATTACAGAAGGAAAAACATGCAATAATTAGAACAAACAATAAATTTAGAAAGAGAAATTTCATGTGATGCATATTTGTAAGAAAATACTTTAAAAAAATAAGCATATATTAATTACTATTCTTAAAATATACATAGCTAAGAAGCTCAGGTTTCTAAATAAGAACAGAAAAATTAGTAATGATAGCTCTCTCAACATTTTCGTTAAAATTAAAAAAATACTGTAAATTATTCCAGAACTTCCTTAATAATTAATTAATTCCAGAGTTCTCTCTCTCTCTTACTCTAGAGTTTCGTGTTTATTTCAGTAACTAGAAGCCTAATTGTAATTAAAATACTATTTTGATTCATCAAGAAACTAATATTTTTATTTGGTATACAGAAAATTCGTATTATCTTTATGAAATAAATTATGAAGCAAAAAAATATTTTATGAACATGAAATATAAAAAAAATGTGCACATACATAATTATTTTCTATTTTTAATTTTCTTGAGAGAGGTTTTCTTCAAATCAATGTTGATCTCAACTCTCCAAGACATTCGGCGATGAATAAATATTTTTATTGACCTGCCTAAGGGAAAATGCTACTTTAACTGCGAGCTTTTGTTTAAATTAAATAATGATTTATACCAAAAAAATAAATATTATTTATAAAAATATCTAATATAATACAGTTGAACCTCAAAATATAACGAGCCTTTATATTGCAAATTTTTCTATATAGAGAAGTTTTTCCTGGAAACAAGAACATTTCACTATTTTCTTCGTAAAATAACCTCCCAATAGAAGAGTGCATTTTCTATATAACGAACTTTTTCTCATGTGATTCAATTTTTTTTCCTCCCTATTTTTGAAGTATTTCTTGACATTTCGAGTTATTCTCTCTTTTAGTACATTTTATGGTGGTCATAAATCTTGAACTGGATTTATTAGGAGCCTAACTCACCGAGAGCAATAGAGTTCTGGGCATTTCATCCAAGAAGTGTAACCTTTAACCCCCATTGTCCAGTTCACTGGAAACATTTACGATATCCTCCTTCACCCTCAGTGGACTCTCGTGTCGTTGAACTAGTCTCCGTTCATTTGTAGTATTGATCAGTGGTACTGGTTATTGAAACTCGAAATTGTTAAAACTTAAGGGCTTGAGCAACAAAAAAAATTAATTCTTCACGAAGTGGATAAAGGAGTCAGGAAACTTTTCTGCAGTTTTTCTTACATTTAATTGTAGATAAGATATATAAAATAAATATATATTAATTTAAAAAAGGTTTGAATAATTACTTTTCTTAATATATCATGTTTATGAATTTAAATTTGTTTTATGTGGTTCATAATGAAAATTAAAAGATCAACCTCTATAAAACGAATTTTCCGTATAACGAACCTTTTTCGGGATTTAACGACTTCGCTATGTACCACTGTATTAATATATTTGGTATAGCTAAAATAATGTATTTGGTAAATTTTTATAATATATAATATTTATTAAAAAAATCAATTTTTTTTAATTAGGTGTCAGAGAATGCAATAATGTATTAGCTATCGGATCTCACCAATCAGCTTGTTAAAACTGGGAAACCATGTTATTATAGAAAGCTCTCGAAACTTTGGTATAGGAAAATGTAAATTGATATTTTTTGGAATGAAAAAATAACGCTTTTGATTTTTGAGCTTTGCGGGTGTGTTTTGCCTGCTTTCATAAAAAGTGTGTAAGCTTATTTATATAATGTATCGTCAAGAGTCATCGTAAATAAAGTCGTATTTTTATATAATATCCCAAGACGCGTAAATACAGTCGAACCTCTATATTGCGATTTTTTCTATATAGCGAACTTTTTCATGGAACCTTGAACATTTCACGATTTTCTTCGTAAAATAACATCCCTATAGAAAAGTGCTTTTTCTATATAACGAACTTTTTTTCTTTTGGGATTTAATTTTTGTTCTCCCTTTTTTTAAAAGTATTTTTGAAAAAATTTCAAGTTATTCACTCTCTTTAACACAAATCTTTAACTGGTTTTAATAGATCTTAATTTGCCGAGAGCAATAGAGCTCTGGACGTTTCATCCAAGAAATTACCAACCCCCTCATTTTCCCAATTCACTAGAAGCATTTTTGATATCCTCTTTCACCCTGAGTGAAGTTGTCCCGTGTCCCCGTGTTCTAATTATAAAATAATGTATGTTTAATATTACTTGTATGCTTCGAATTATTATATAAAATGTCCTTAAAATTCCTTAATTTTAGTATAAAGTTATTTTTTAATACTGAATTCTGCGAATTCTTCGACATTTTTTTTTTCTTGTTTTCCTTGCAGTTTTTCTTACTTTCTTTCTTTTTTAATGGGTAAGATATATAAAATAAACATATATTAATTTTAAAAAAGGTGTAAATAATTTCTGTTTTTAATATATAGTGTTTATGAATTTGAAATTTGTTTTATGTGGTTTATAAAGTATATTAAAAGATGAACCTCTATATAACGAATTTTCCATATAACGAACTTTTTCCCGGGTTCAGCTACTTCATCAAATTTAAAGAGTTTTCAACTAGAATGTGTCACAGACCTGGTGTCCCAAAAATAGCACCCAAACTGCGCAACCAGGTTCCTTGTTAAGAATCCATAAAAATATGCCCAAAGAAGGTACCTGTAGTATCCATAGTTTGCGAGAAAAATACGGTTAATGATAATTCATGATGGGGCTCCGGGGCATTTTTGTACTCCTGTATATGGCATACCCCGGCCTCTGGATCAGACATGGGGGTCAGGTTCAATGGCTGCCACCATCACCAGATCTCACACCACTGGATTTTTTTTTCTTCTTATGGCATCTCAAGGAATTGGAGTACACACTAACTTAATTGTCTGCATTCTACTTGCACTTCGGTCAAATACCGCGCTGGTGCCACGTGTGCATTCAGCCGCTCCACGACACGCTCAAGCCTACCACGGTGTGCGTGGTTGACTTTGTGAACATGTGCCTTTTTAAGATATTTGCAAATACTGCAGTTGAAGCGTCTAATAAGGTGTTTTTCCCTTGCACCGGCTGTGATGTCATACTTTTTTCTTTTCCCGTGGAGTAAAATTTTCCCCTTTTATTACAACTCCAAAACTGGGTTCCCTTCATAAAATTTTATGTTTCAGTAAAAAAAATGGCAGTTTTTGGAAAAAGACATTTCTTGGAAATTTTTTTTTTTTTTTTTGGATTTAAGTTTAAAACTAAATTTTATGTTTAAAATATTTTTTATGAGCATTTTTTGTTTTATTTCATAGTTTCTTTGTTTTTCACGCAAAACAATTATCTGTCTATGTAAGTCTATTATTAATTATATTGATTATAGAAATTTACTTCATGATTAAAACTTCAACGTTTATTTTTGCTAGTATTTTTCTCTCCTAAAACCTAATCCGCCTATTATTTAACCATATTGCTTTCTACTTTTTCAATTCCTACTATTAGCTCACTCTCTCTATATATATGTTTATATATATATTGTTCACATTTTCAATTGTTGATAAAATACTTTCTATTCATCCAATAATGTTCAAATAATTTTTTCTAAAACTTGTACTGGATGACACTTGATGTTAGTACAGTCTTTTCAAATATTAATTCATTAATTAAATTTAATTTAATTAATTACTGGTTTTCCAAGCCAACTTAGATTCGTCTCCATTGTTGTAACAGTGTAACTGTTAAAGCAATGACAGAAACTGGCATTGAAAACCGATTTTTCAGCCAAACTAGCCTATAACCGGGTGTGCATTATTACAACAATGCAGACAAACCATGCTCTTTTTTCAAAATTCCTACTATTAGCTCACTCTCTCCCCTATATATATATATATATATATATCGTTCAAATTTTCAGTTAATAAAATACTTTCTAATCATTCATTCAAAGTAGGAATCGACTTACAATTTTTTTTATGTTACTTGTCTTGTTTCAATCCATAATCTGTTATCCTAAACATCAATTTAATATCTTCACAATAAATCAATTTGATTATTTAAAAGAAAACTGTGTGAAAATGTTGCAAAAAGAAAAAAAAAGTAAGATACAAGGACTGAAGGAACGTAAGAATTATCGCTTAATTAAGTAGCTTGTTTGCTGCACCGGGTGTCGTCGGTGAACCTTAATTACAATTTGCAACAACGAAACGCTTAGAAGCTTAACGACGAAAGAGAACGTAAAATAAATAAAAAAAATACTTACATGAGCGTGACACTGACATTAGCAATCAAAATCTAGAGTGTGAAAGGATTAATGAAAATATCTCTCAATAGTCATATAATATTACCTTAATTTAAATATAATCCTTTTTATGGATTTTTGTCGGAAGGTTTATTTCAACTACCGTATATTTCCGAGAAGTTTTGGAACTTATTAACCAGGTAACTGTGATTGACACGTATACTCGTGGTGAAGAAGTTGCCGGATTTATCCTCATGACGAGTATATTCGTCAAGTGTAAAAAGTAGTGACCATTGGCTATTTAAATTGTAAGTTTTGAGAAAAACAAAATATATTCTCAAATTTCAAGATGTTTAGAATATTTTAAAGCCAGGCCGAAGTAAAGGCAATAAATGAAAAGTATGAAAAATTTAAGATGAACTCGTGCGTTCCTGTATACACCGAAAGAGACAGCGTACAAGTTCGTTTTTTATGAGCGATGACAATATTTTTTATATGTTAGCCCTGTTTTTAAAAAACATATAAGACACAAATAAACGCCTCGCTCAGCCAAAGCATTAATTTTCTTGACGTATATATACGTCTTTCCGGAGGACGATTTTTCTGTGCATTACTATCCATAAAATTTTTCCTAAAGCTTTGGAATGCAATAAAAGGACCTTGACAGTGTTTGCAAAGGATTTACTTATTTCAGAGGATTTGCTTATTTATTCCTTTCTGCCCCCCCTTAAAAAACATCACATCGTCTACGTGGAAAACAGTGGCATTGGGGCATTTATTACGTCAGAATGTATTTTGATTTCTTATAGTAAATTAATAATTTTTTTGAAATCACATCTTTTTTTTCTCTCTTCTTTTCAATATGCTCGCTCCCCCTCGTAATCAAGCCCCCCTCCAGGGGCTGCAACCCACAGTTTGAGAAACTCTGTGTTAGCCTAAAAAGGTCAAAGACAAAAGTCAAAAAGTTGATTTTTACTGATATTTTTTAAAAAAATTCCTTTTTTGTATATGTGTATTTAATTTTTCTTGCGATTTTACGAGTAATATGTATGTAATATATGTCTATGTTAACCAAATAAATGAGATTATTAATAAAATTATCAATTTTATAAAATAAACTCTTTTCTATAGATTGCTTTAACAGCGACACTTACTCTTTGTTTGAGGAGTATACTCGTCACCACTCGATTTCTGTGACACACAAAGTAACGCACTCTCTAACGAGCGTGCCATAGTCACAATTGTTAATAAACAGCGATAAAAAACAAATATAAATTATCAGTATTTTAATACAATTTAAAATACCTACTAATTATTTATTTCTCTGTTTTATCTCTTTCATAACCTATTGGGAATCGAATATACCAGGGGTGGCCAACCTAAGGATCAACGTGCGACTTTTTCTAAAGAAATGCTTAGTGAAATGTAGACGTGCAGCCAAATAATCTTGGCTTGTAATTATTGGGAAAAAAATAAAACTAAATTCTAACAACACAAAACTCTTTATTTACTACAGAAAAATACATTTTGTATATCATAGTAGTAAATGTGTGTTTTAGTTAAACGTGTAATTCAAATTATATAAAGTAATATTAGTGTGATTTCGGCTGTTGCAGATTAGATAACAAATAAATTATATTAGGAATGGGTAAGATGTTAATTTTAACAGAATGCATGCTGAATGGGAGTCATCTCCCAAATGGTTTCAAAGTGAGTCTTAATATTATAGATCTTTGAAAATAATGACTCGTAGGCATAGCTCGATGAAAATATGCTTAATACGGCATGAGTCAGCTAATTCAAACAGTTAGACGTACCTGGAATCGAATTTAATGCTTCCAAAATTTCGTTACTGGCATTTTTATTTATATTGATTTTTAATCTTTGTTTCAATTAATTCTAATTTTTTCTTTGTTTCAATAAATTTTTGAATCTATATTGAACTAGACTAGATAACAATAATTCGCATTTCAAACCAATCGAATTGGGTCAATTTCAGTTAATCAAATGATGTCTGATCAGGGTACATAATAAACTTAAGGATTTCTGGTAATTCTTTGAACTGAGAAAATCTCACTGAAAATTCCTTAATTGAAGAATCAAAAGTGGTTGAGCGTTTTGATCGGTGGCATGTCCAAAAAATATTGTGCCGTCCATCAATGGCACGTGTGCCAATGGTTCGCCATCCCTGGAATATACATTCGCACACCATAACGTCATGAATAATCTTTTAACATACTTTGCTGCAAATATTACCCCTTAAATCCCACCACAGAAATCAATATTTATTATTTGCCAGGGGAAAATATCAGTCAAATTCTTTCACAAAACTTTCTTAGCTTTAATGCAATTTCTTTCCACATTAATTTCTCCCAAAAAAATGTCCCTGAAAGTTAAAAGAAAGTTGCCCGAAAATCAATTTCGAGATATAATCTCTGCGGTCAATTTTAGCAGCACTTAAATGTGAATGCTGTGGTGAAATGAAATATTGCAAGAAAGATTACTTTCAGCTTCGTATGTGATTTATAACCTGGCACTGGAACAAATTCTGACTTTCGTTCCGGGATTACATCTTTATTCTTACAAATCTCCAAGTTTTGCATTCTTGCGCGAGTCCTTGAAAGATTTATTAGCTAGCAGCGATTTGGGGAGATTATAAATAATGATGGAGAGATATATTATTCAAGTCGAACGCATCCTCCGATTTTAATCAACTTTAAATGCATAATTAAAGCCAATTCATTATTAGTTATCAGTTAACGTAATAACATTTTAAATCTGGACATTATCTTGTTTGTTTTGAATTCATTTCGGTGAAAACTAATTGATTGCAAATAAATTCACTTACAGATTGTTAACCATTTGTTTAATTAACGCTGTATTAGATTTATTTAATGAGAATTTGGTGACACATTTTTTTTAACTGGAAGAATAGGAAGGAAAATGTTAGTTGTATTTAACATTATTTGAGGATTAACACAGTGCTTCCCAAATTTTTCAATATTGTCCCAATATCAATCAAAATTTTTCTTTTGCCCCCTTGCATAAATATAATGTTTTTTAATTCAAAATGCTTATCTTTGACACTAAAGCTGCAATACGATTTTTAACCTTTTTGTCCACCGGCGTATGTAAACGTCCCTTCAGCCAAAACGTTAATTTTTTGGGGCGTTTTATACGTTTTTTTCCGAATAGACTTTTTTTGTACTGCTATCCATAAAATTATTTCGAAGGCTTTGGAATGCAATAATAGGACCTTGACAGTGTTTGCGAAGGTTTTACTTATTTCAAAGCATGTAATTATTTATTACTTTTCTCTCCCCCGCCCCCCAATATACCACATGCACTCGCCTGTGTTAAAAAGTGGCTTCATTGGGGAGAGAATTGCGTAACTTTTAATTGGCAGTTAAGGGATAAATTGTAAACCGTACAAGTTATCAAGATAAGTGTTAATTTTTGTATATAATTTTATGTATGACAAACCTATGGGGTCACTGGTAATTACTAAACTTGTTCTAAACTTAGTTGTGTTAAATTAATTATAAATGTATCAGTACTGCACAATGTATTTTATAAGTGTTTTATATCAGTATGAATTTGTATTTCATTTTTAATTATGTCAGAATGTATTTCGTTTGTTAAATTTCAGTAAATTAATACTTTTTTTAAAAATAATCTCTTGTTTTTGACTTTTCAATATGCTCGCGCCCCCCTAGGTGCGCCCCTCACATTTTGAGAAAAGCTGGATTAACAAACAAGAGATTTCATAATTTAAAGTAATATATTCACCTGTATTTCTCAATGCAAAAATTGTGGTTTTGGTAGCCTAGTGATTGTGGTCACGAATTCGTGGCCGGTGTGTCATGAGTTCAAGCCTTGGTGCCACTGAAGACCCACCGTGTAAAGGATCTGATGCACGTTAAATCTGTCGAGGCTCAAAGTTCTCCCTTCGGCATGGTGTGGCCGTTTAAATAAAGGGGCTTCGATGTCGTCCTCATCACTTGACTAAGGTAAAAAATTACGTGGTGCGTCGCCAAAATTTTTT
>BMAV01004854.1:0-39641 GCA_019973955.1 Trichonephila inaurata madagascariensis
TAAATCCCATTTCAAAATATCAATGGAGAATATAGAAGATAAAATTCCAACGTTTTCAAACAAAATTAAAAAATTAAAAAATTATAAAATAAAAATTTATAAAATATCCAAGTGCAACCTCGGACTTAAGACCGATAAGTGGGGTTAAACTAGTTTGATGGCGCCAACCTTCCCCTTATTGCAACTTGGTAAGTTAATCGGAAAATTTCCAATTCTCAAAAACTTAAAAATTCAAAATTAAAAAATTAAAATTAAACCATTAAACTTGAAAATTTAAACTACTTGCCATCGAATTCCGAAAGATATTATAATATTAAAATATTAAAATTCTAAAACAATTAAGTGCATAATATAAGTGAACCATCGAACACCAAAGATGACGCACCAATCCTTATAATAGTTGTATAGGTACAAAAAATGTCTATAATCCGAACGTTCAACTTAAAAACTCAGTATGTTCACAAATGAATAGCGTAAATCATTAAAAACTCACCAAAGACCATCTTATCAATAATTCAATTCACAATTTTTGAACGATTTTTTTCTCATATTTAATACAACAATTACCACTCCTATATTTTGCTCATAACTCCTACTAATATATATAGCTGGCCTAAGTCAGTAATGTTTATAACACTGCAGCATCCATTTTATAATTTTTAATCTCGATTACTCATATACCCTTCATTGCGTGATTTTCCTACTGTCTATGTGTTTTTCCAATGTTATTGTTTGGATGTTATCTCTCTTGTTTGTAGAGAATTAGCCTATATATATATATATCCAACTTTTTCCTGCCTTAGCACTGTAGGTTCTAGTACTTCTTCACTTTTATTTTATATTACTATATATATATATATTACTTATGACACTTTTTCGTTTTTAAACAAAACAGCTTTCTCTTATAGATTTTAATTTGTGATTTGTATCTTATTAGGCTTTTAGATATTTTCCTTTTCAAATATTGAAATTTTATTTTATAAAACGTCAAGGAAAATAATTCTGATCCTTTATTACGTGAATTATTAAAATATCTATCAATACATAATTAGATGATGATTCTCTTAGGCTTAATACAGCAGTATTTATGTTTTACTTGATTGCTGTTTTTGGAATATGAAACGAGATATTGCACCAAATATTATTTTATATTAGAAACAAATCCTTACACATAAGAATGTGTGTGTGATAAAAATTTGTTTAATGCAATGAATTTGAAAATTTATGTTTTCAAATGTTAGAAACGTTTCATTAGACCTTCAAACTTACTTACGAGATTATTTTAATTACATTTTAAAGCTATATCATTTTTTATCAGAATTTTTCCCGACTCCTTTTAGCCTTACTTTAATGTGAGATATAAAGAAAACATCCTCCGTGATGAAAAATCTTTAAAACTTCTGATTATCTTATTCAGATTAATCTATCGATTAATACTCTTAGAACTCTTATCAATTAGCAATGATCTTTGTTTTTAATGAAAGCTATAAAAATTAAGAAAATTATTTAGGCTACCCTCTTTTTATCTTTTGACCAATCTACACATAAATCAGATTCTTTGAGAAAACTAACCTTAAAATCAAATTGACTTGTCTAACAATAACAATGAAGAAAAAATATTTAAAAGTTTGTAATAAAGTTGTGTGTTGCCAACTTAATTGTAGATTAAAGGTTTGAGGACTAAAGCATTTGATTTTTTTATAGTAACTGTTTAGTTATTCAGTTTACTTTTAGGAGCTTTCTTCCTTCCTCAGTGTCTTGACAGCCCATGATGAACCCTGACCTTCATAAGATTGTTTTTCCAGACCAGCCTTCTTCCTGCTTGTGTTCTCCAATTTATAGTTATCGAAACTAAGATATCTTTTTTTTAGGCCATCAATCTCAGATTTAGTCTGCCTTTTCTCCTTGTAACAATTGGTTGAGACAATGAAGACTTTTTAGTGGTGCAGTATTCATCCTTTCTGACATCGTGGCTTCCCTATTTAATTCGTTGTTATTTGATGAAGTTAATGATGTCAGACTCTCTTTATATGAGAAGTAAAGTTCTAAAATTGATCTTCTTGGCCACACGAGCCCGTTTTCTTGAATTTCAGCAAAAAATAATTCTTAAAATTTTCTTTTAGTAGATATTTATTGTGTTTTCATTTGTTCGAGACATGGAGATGTTTTACATGCATAATTTAATACTGTGATCTTAAAGGAGTTTTATACAATAGAATCTTATTTTATTTTATGGCATTCGATTTCAGTCATTTCGTGCTCATCAATATATCTATTAGCCATAATAATTCTCTTTTGGATTTCGGTTATACAATAGTTCCTATTGTTAATTTCAGAGCCTAAATAAATGAAACTGTAAACAACTACAAAATTATACTCTTCAACTTAAAATAGGAATTGTTAAAAGATGATTTAGTGCAAGGCTTGTATTTGGTCTTATTTTTATTAATTCTCAATCCCATCTTTATCGACTTTTTCTCTTAAGATAAGAAGGCTTGTATTAGGGTGGTGGGTTCCCGAGCAATAACATCAATGTTACCAGCAAAAGCCAACCATTGTATTCAATTATTAAAGATATTTCTTTTAGGAGCTTATTGTTCTTAAACGTAAAAAAATTATACTGTATATTTTTTTTTCTTGAATTTTACACACTTAATTCAACACAAAATGTAAATGAATCTTCTTTTAACACAGCAAATAATTTCCGTAATATCTAGCGTATAAGGTTCACATATACTTTCAAGCTACATTTTTAATTATACGGTACATTCTTTCGCACTCTTTTTTTACGGAGGACTTCGAAATGTATGTGTTCAATTCTGCCATGTTTTGAAGTTATTTATTCGATATATTATCCCAGGATTTTGGAAAAAAAAATAGTATACTTATAGAACTACAACCCTTTAAGTTTGTTAGGTATGACATTTCTTTAAAAAAAAAACAGTATTTCTATCTACGTAGATATCTAATTTCTGCATGCTCATCTTTTTTTTGTTTGTTATTTTTAAAGTTCTCATTTTAATACCCGGCGTATAATGCGCACCCGTAAATTTCGATCTTATTTTTTGTGTTAAAAGTACGCTTTGTACGTCGGATTTATAGTATATAAATCACTGAGCTTTTAAAATATTCAAACTATTTTTGATGATTTTGAACATTTTAGGAATGCTTTATAAACTTATTACAAGAATTGGAAGATGAAGAGAAATGCGATATCGAAGAGTTTGACAAGAGAACAGCATGAAGATAGGGATGCCGCATTATGTTACAGAGTTGCATATTACTAAAAAAATGTACAACAGTTTTGAATAAAGTAATAAAAAAGAATGGAAGATGAATAATAACAGGGATTTTCCATAAAAAACACATGTTTCTTAGTCATTTATTTAATTCAACAGTTTTATATTAAAAATGTTTGATACAATTTTTCTGTGAAAAGAATTATCGTTTGGTATTTCTAGATCGTTGCCATCTTCGTTTGCCAACCGAAATTCAAGTAAAATAATTACCAAGGTTTTGACGAACCTTCTTGACAAGAAATACAAAATGTTCTTTTATATATTTATACATGTACTTATACGGGATTGTATTGTTGTATCTCATAATCTGTTTACTTTACTTATGAGCAACTCTGAAAAATTCTAATTCACCTTAAAAATTTAAAATGTAGATATTCTTGCGTACTCTTTACGAATCAACTAATTGGTTAGAAAACTCACATTCTATACTTATTCTTTCGAGTTTAAGTTGTTCTTTGTGAGTAAAACTCGGTAATTATTCGCTTATTCACTATTAAGCTTGAACTAAAGACTCCCTTAATTATTGATAATTGTTTATCTCTATTAATTTTTTAATTTATCTTGAACTTAATAATTTAGTTTTAAGTAAAAATTAATAGAAAAGCTATTATATAAAAAATATTTAAGAGGAATTTCAGTTAAATTTGATTTAAAAAAAATCTAAAATCGTAAAAAAAAAGAAAATAAGATTGAATTATAAGTTACCTTACTAACTTATAGTAAGTCAATCTTTCACTCACTTCCAGGTAAATAAAGAAATTTTTTTTTATCACTTGTGTTAAAGTAATTCAAATACAATCTATCAGTGAGCAACTGAATTAACAAAAAGCAATGCAGTGAGTAAAAGATTTATAGTATAAAATATTGTTTCCCTGAAATTGTTTGCTTTACAATAGATCAACATTTGAGTACTTAAATAAGGTGTATTAATTATTTACAATATTTTTATTCGATGGTATTTACTTCCTAGCAAATGTGGTATTGCAATGGTGGTTAAATTTATTCTGAAATTATGACAAGCGTCTTTTTTTTGTAAAAGATACTGCACCACACTAACTTATACTTAAAAGAAGGATAAAAAAACGAAAGTTTTTGTGTTTTGATATTTGCCTATTTATGGTAAATATTTCTATTCAGTATACTTTTCAGAGTGCTATACTTTCCGAATGTTATTTACCGATTTTCTTCAAAAATAGATAAATCATACTCATAAAGCAGCAAATAATGTAATTTACACTTTCACTAATGCCTTTTATCATTTTCTCTTAGTTATTTCGCACATATAATCGAATTATATTTATCAAAACATTTCTTCTTAACTGCTGTATGGTAAAAATATAATTCCTCAAGAGATTACCCAGCATTAGTGTTGTAAGGAATCCTCCTGCTTTCAGAGACTTTCGTTTTAATTAACTATCTTTTAAAAAAAAATTTTGTACTTAAGATGATCTTTAAATAAACAATTCATTAGACCAGTCGTAATAATATTATACAATTGTGGTTTTCGTAACACTTTATGTACAATAAATACATTTATAAATAATTAAATTTATTTATGTAATGCAACAGTATATACTGATAATTTTTCAATGTTTTCAGAACATAAATGCTCATGAATATATATTCACAGCGGCATATGTATTCCATCTTGGTTGATACGGACAGCTAATGTGATATGTGCATATTATTTAAATGTCATGATACATAAAACTGTTTATAAGGCACTCGACCATACATAATATTCATATATTCATAATATTCATATATAGCGGATAATATTCATATATTTAAAAGAATAATTATTATGTTTTAAGCCCAATAAATAAGGAAATTTTACGGTAATGAAAATAAAGTTGAAGTTTGAAATAGAATTGTAATATTTTGATAGAGATAAAAAATACCTTCAAAAAAAAAAATTAAATTTATTTTTATATATATATATATATATATATATATATATATATACATATATATTTTATATAGAAATATAAATTTAGTAATGTAGTATAATGTTTTATTTCTTACATATTATTAAAATTGATTTACCATAAAAAAATTATGCTTTAATACTATTCAAAGATAAATTATTTTTAAACATCATATTCAATATAGAACCTCATACAGAGCGAATTTAAAATCTAATTTTCCTTTCTAGTTAATTAAAGGTAATAATGTTTCGGCTATTTTAAAATTAAATTTTTTTTATTCTACTAATACTTTTATTATATATTTTTAAAATTAATTTTTTTTTCTGTATTCGCATAAATTAAGTTATTTTATTATTGGATTAGAAACTCCGGACCACAATAATTGAATGTCAATTTTTTGAGGTATTTTTTTTAGTAGTTTTAATGATGATATTTTAAAATATAAAAGAAATGTTGTGATTTTAATTTAACAACATTTAAAAGTTTCCTTAGTTTTACTTTAGGACTAGTAACTGTTAATAAATTACTTCATTAATTTTTCAATTATAACATATGTGTAAAGTTTTGTTGCTGGTCATTTCAAGGTACATCTACAAATTTTCGGTTCCAACAGAACAACTAATCAAAGAAAACATGCTTTATTTAGGGAATATTCATAAAATAAATAAGCCAAAACTTTTTGACACTTTTTATTATAATTAAAAATTGAACCAAATCTATAGGATAAGAATTAAATTAGTGTGTTTACTAATTTAATTATGAAAATAGGAAAATGCTTTTATTTGTTAAAAAAGGAATTAAGTTTTGTTACGCATTCTTTCTTAGAAAATTTTGAGTTATTTTCAAGGAAATTTTTGCAAGGTCAAAATAGGAAATTTTTTAATAAACCAATTGCAATTTGTGAATGTTATACAATTTGTTCAAATCTAGAGAAAGTTATGTTCATGGTACTATTAGAATATCAAATGAAAGTATTTTGATTAAATTGAATTTTTTAAACAAATCATAATGATACATTATTTTAATCCATGCAGTTGGAAGTGCCTGTTTGAGTAAGGTATTTAAAGCCAGTTGCTCGATTTTTATCATGCAACTAATCAAGTAACAATAAAAAGTAAGAAATTCGATGTTTCTTAAGAAAAATGTATTATACAAAAATACCATGTAAAATTAAAAACAAAATAATTTATTTCCATTTTCAGGATCTAACCTTACAAATTTAAAATTTATTGATGCTGAGAATGTCCAAAAAATAGTCACTTAGAGTAAATAATTTCAGCCTGATGTGAAAATTGAAAAAATTTAATTAAAAAATAAGTACATATTCACAAAATAAAATGCCTCATTTTCCTTTGGTAATGTGAAATTAACTTTGATGCACTTTTATTTTACAATAGTAAGGTATACGCGAATATATAGTTTCTTCGAATTTAAAAATTGTTCAATGAAACAATCTAGCTTTTATTCTAGAATTCAGTCCGTGTAAGAAAAATTTGAATATAATAGAATTATTGAAAAGCACGCTAAGATAAAGCAATTAAACAAACTGGAGTATGGACTTAAAAATATATTTTAGAATATCAAATTAAAATCCTCTTTCATAAAAAAATAGTATACATTTTTCACTTTCTTTAAATCTTTTCTAAATTAAAACCATTTTTCTCACCAGTCAATACGTAAGGTAAAATTTCTAGTTTCTTGCAATTTGAAGCGTAGATGGCTTAATAAGAAACGGTGAATCTCGAAAATGCTTATTTTTTTACTTAATTTAGTCTTGTTTGTTTAAATTAATTTCCAACATTTGTTTGTAAAAATCTTGTTTTATATAAAATAGAAAAGATATGTTTTGTGATGCAGGTTGCTATTTCATTAAAATTTAGTTAGCTTTAAAACTTCATGCTTTTTTTTTTTTTGAATTTCTCGTCAAATAGCAAATTAAATAAAGTTTTCTGTTTGATCTGATTCTGAGATTTACATCAAGTAATTGTTTCTCTTAAAAAAAATCGAAACAAATGCATGAAAACTTGCGCGTAACATATTTTATAGAAGTAAAACGGTTTGGGAACATTACAGCATATATTCAATTTTGTTTCTTTTATTATTTTAGTTTCAATGTTACTTCTAAACGCTTTTGTAATTTTGGAATTATTTACTTTATGTGAATCGCGTGATTATTCATAAATGTTTTGCAGTTTTCTTTTATTTTTATAGCAAAATAAAAGATAATAATAAAAATAACATTATTTGAAGAAACTTACAAGTTCAAAACGTTCATTTCCAACTCAAATACAATAGTTAACCCGTTGTCCTATAGGGTTAAAAACAACTTGTGGTTGTTGAGGCAATCTTTTTGTACCCTCTTTCAATATTTGATGGCTGTATTTGTTTGTCGTAAGTTAGTATACAGCTGGAAAATCTCAAGTTGGACAAATTCCTTCAATGGGATTAACTCTAGAATTGTAATGTCTTGACGATATGTTAATTATTCTCGCAACACAGCCATTCCTATCTGTAAGCTGTTACTATTGATGTTCGCAAAACGAAATGCATCACCGAAGTCAGCAAAGGAAATTCGGGCACGAGGTAGTTGAACTTTATTAATGTATCATTAAGAGTTTACCCGTGTCCTATATTATACCCTATCGACGTCTTTTGTGGAGGTTAATTTCACGCGCGGATTGCTATGCTCTACCAGATCAGATGGCGCCAGTAATCAAATGAAATACAGAATTTTCTCTTATCTGTCAGTAGCTCACATATTCAACGGCTTTAATTTCGATTTCAATACTGCAGAAATCACTGCAAACCAGCTCGAACCAGCTTTCTTGTCACTATGACTTAGGCATCAAATCTCCAAGTATATAATTATGCGTGTCTGTAACAGACTTTAGTGATATGTGAATACCTGGGGCCGAATAATGTTAATTTCTCCCTTGAACAGTTGTGGTGTGACAGTAAACAAAGGCAGCAAACCAGCTTATGCTAATTGCACATTTAACTTGTTTGAAATGAAATCAGAAATCTAGAAATTATATTGTAAGGAATTTTGAATTCCATGTCAATATTCCTTATCTGATGTATTTCCGATATTCCTCCACATATAAGGTGATAATAAGGATATTTATTGCACATTTCTCTAGTTTATTTCTTTAGATTTAAATTTCACGCATTATATTTAAATTTCACTTCATATTAATGCCACTTTTTTCAATGGCACTGTTACGTGAGACCATCCTATACACAAAAGTTTGCGTGAATTCCTGTGCTTCTTATTTCACCATACTTATTTGTCATTATATCATTCAACTGCTAATATATTCATTTATAATTTTTAATTTTGTGTTTTCTTATCCTCAATAAAAATAAATCCACTTGTTTGGCTTTCTTCCCCAGGGAAAACCAAACGAGTGGACCCACACCTCCTCCAACGTGCAGCTTTTTATCTTTTAATTTACTATTGGGAATTTTGTTAAGCATTAAATTATTAATTAGATAAAAATATGCAGATTCTTATTCAGTTCTGAGTAAAGGAAAAACGTAATCATGCTCTTGAGGACTAAAAATTTTTAATATTGTGGGAATCTAATATGAAATTACAGAACAGGATGACTTACGATATCCGACTACGTTCGGAACCGTACTTTTAAAAAGGCACATAAATGGATAATTCTTCATGATATTTAGTGTCACTTAGATTAGAATATATGTATAAAATAACTTTATAAGGACATTTTGACATAAAAAATTAATTAAATACAATATTTTGGCAAAAAATTAACTTAGAATAACCTTTTTTTCAAAATGTTCTTCCTTTTATGAAAAATGATTCTATTATAATAATATTTTGCCTGAATATAGCTCAGACCTCTTTACAGAGGCTCAAATATGATTTTCAGAAAAATCACATTATTTTTAGAGTTACAACCATTTGAAATAACTATCGGCGTTTTTTTCTTAAAATTTCTTCCCTCTATTGTCGTAAAACATGGATAAACTCATTTCTAAGTTATATATTTTAAAAATTTTAGTTGAACCTCTGTACAGAGGTCTGAGTTATATACAGGCGAAATGTTATTATAATAGAAGCATTTTTCACAAAAGGAGAATATTTTGTAAATGGGTTATTCTATGCTCATTTTTTGTCAGTGTAGTGTACTTAAATAATTTTTTCTTGTAATACTATTCTTAAAACAATTTTATATACATTTTCTAATCTAAGTGACACTAAATATCATAAATATTATCCATTTATGCACTTTTGCAAAATCACGTTTCCGAACGTAGTCGGATACCTTAAAGAATATATTTGAAACTTTTAAAATAAAACTGTATTTCAAATAATGTCTCCCTCTGAAGTTACATCAGGGGTATTGACAATGAACATCTTATACCACACCAAATGGAAATCTTTGAGCCTTTGACGATTTAATGTGCAGCCTCTTTACACGGCGAGTTTTCAATACATTAGTACTTCAGCTTATTGCTCTGCAACACTAGACAAATGTTCACCACCATAATCACTGCACAATATGTTTCGAAGAAATTCTAGAAATAATTCAATAATTAGGAATCGATAGTAACTTTTTTCATTTAAAGAATTATAGTAACATTGAATTTTGAAGTTGTATTATTTTAACATGATACTTTTCTTGTAATTTTTATGATAAACTTATGTAACTTTTGCATGTTAAAATCAAATACTACTGTTTAAGATAAGACGTCCCTAGATCTGGAGCATTTTTTTTTAATAAACTTTTAACATCTTTTTGTAAAAAAATATTATTTAAGTGGTTCAAGGAAAGATTTTTTACACGAGAGGTTTCTTTGTTTTTTTTTTTTTTTTTTTTTTGTACAAAATAAATATAATTTTCATTTAAAATAAAGCAATCATTTTTAATAAGTTAATGATTCCAATATTTAATACAATAAATTGTATCTTGGCAGTCTAACAGCACATAAAATGCTTTAAAATATAGCCCAGTGCTTTTCAAACTGTGGGGCACACCCCCTAGGGGGCGTGTTAATCTTACAAGGGGGGCGCGAGCATATCGAAAAGTCAAAAAAAAAATAACAAAAATAACTAAAAGATTTAAAAAATTACAAATTTACTGAAATGAAGCAAAAACAAAATTCATTCTGACATAATAAAAGTAAAATTATGTCAGAATAGTATTTACACTGATATAGTATACTTAAAAATGGATCAGTACTGCACAATGTATTTGATAATTAATTTATCAAAACGAAGTTAAGAACAAGATTAATAATTACTAGCGACTCTCAAGGGCTTGTCATATATAAAATTATATACAAAATTAAATACTTATCATGATAATTTGAACGGTTTATAATTGTAATTGTTTTGTAGCTTTACGTCAAATTCATTATTATTGAATTCAATACATTGTTATTGTATGCAGGGAAGAGGAGCGAAGAAAAATATGATTGAAAATTGGGTCGCAAGTATTGAAAGTTTGAGAAGCACTGAGTTATGCAGTTCACTCCCCAATGACACCTTTTTCCACGTAGATGCGCTATGTGGCGCATGTGATGTATTGGAAGGCTGGCCAATCCTCTGAAATAAGTAAATCCTTCGCAAACTCTGTCAAAGTCCTTTTATTGCATTCCAAAGCCTTCGGAATAATTTTATGGATAGCAATTCTCAGAAAAGATCGTAATTCGGAATGACGTATATATGCACCCATGACAATAAACGTTTGGGCTGAATGAGACGTATATATACTCCATTGACACTTAAGAGGTTAAAATCGTATTGTAGCTTTAACAATTTTTCTTTTCAAAATATAGTATTATTGAATTCAAAACATTGTTTATGAATGGAAGGGGGGGGGGGCCCGAGGGAAATTCTGATTGAATATTGGGTCGCAAGTATTGAAAGTTTGAGAAGCACTAATATAGTCTTTTCTAAGCTTTTGGTACATATATTTGGAATCAAAAGTGAATTCAAAGATATTTATTTATGTATTAAGGGGGATTTATTCTTGCTATTATATTTTCTTTATTTCAGAAAACTTTTTGGAGAACAAGTTTTGTTCACTTCTGTCATGTCATGTACCCCCCACAGTAAAAGGATATTTCAACCACACGCACATTCATGTCGTTAACTAATATATTACGAGTTACCTGCTGCATGTGTATATACTATTTGCACATCTAATATATCTCAATCAAATGAACGGAAAGCATATTTCCAAAGATAGGTAATTAAATAAGGATGCAGATAATCATTCTTACAATGCATCAGCTATATTCAGGTAATTAACTGATTCGAATTTAATTAGCAACACTTATCTCGTGCTGTTAATGAATCAGTTTCTTGGAAGAGGAATACTTGTAATGAAATACGATTGTATATCCATTAAATAATGAAAACCAATTAGAAATTCTGAAGAAAATTCGAAAGTATCCCTAATTACATAGTAGTAATCATCCTTCTGCCCTCTAAAAATACATCATTGTAAACTACAGCATGCCACAAGCATCCGAAGAATCTGGAGCTGGGCATACCAACTAAAAATATAATTTCACACACTTCATTTTATTTAAAAATTCCTATTATAAGAACTATACAAAATATTACGACTATTTTCATGTATCGTAAGATCTGGCATACGCACTGGTTTATAACACTCAATTGTACCATCAAATTAATGCTTTTAGTTTTTAGCTATATTCACCATATAATACACACACACATTTTTACGAAAGAATCTTAAGCGTACATGGGCAATGCTATTATAATTTGAAGTCATTTATTCGAAGTATTATTCCAGAAGATTTTTTTTAAAAAATGGTATACTTCCAGAGCTACAATCGCTAAAGCTCAGTAGGTATGTCATTTCTTTTAAATAAATAGCATTCTGGTCAATGTAAAGGTTTAAATTATTTTTTTTATGCTCATCTCTCTTTTTTTTTGTTTTTGAAGCTATCACTTTAAGGTATCCGACTACATTCGGAACCGTAATTTTAGAAAAGCACATAAATGGATAATTTTCATGATATTTAGTGTCACTTAGATAAGAATACATTCATAAAATTATTTTAAGGACATTTTGACTAAAAAAAATGATTTAAATACAATATTTTGGCAAACAATTAACTTAGAATAATCTTTTTTCAAAATGTTCTCATTTTGTGAAAAATACTTCTATTATACTAATATTTTGCCTGTATATAGCTAAGATCTCACTACAGAGGCTCAATTAGAATTTTTGAAATATATAACTTAGAAGTGGGTTTATCCATATTTTACATTAGAGGGGATCAATTTTAAGAAAAAAATACCAATATTTATTTTAATTGGTGGTAACTCTGAAAATAATGTGAATTTTTCAAACATTCTACTTGAGTCTTAATATATATCCGCTATATAACGCTCACCAGTAAATTTTTTGTGTGTGTGTGTTAAAAAAGCGCTTCTTACGCCAAATTTTACGGTATTTATATATCCTAATTACTACAATCAACTTTGATAAAATGTAACTATTTAAAAACTCTGTACTAAATTTAAATTGTAACTATTTAAAAACTCTGTACTAAATTTAAATATAAAAATTACACAATATGTTTCCTTATTAAATTCCAGGAATGAGTGAATAACGAACGGATATGGAATAACATGAACATCTCAGTACCAGCAAGTTATAGGTCCACTTGCCTAATTCTATTACTTATGTCCGCTTAGACAAGAAAAAAATCCATTTTGAATATTTTGACAGAAACATTCCACCTCTTACATTGCACTCAAACTGTGCGCGAAAGCTGTGTATTTCATTTTATCTATAATACTCGGTGACTTGCAAATTTGCGTAATTTTTTGGCCACTTCTTGGTGTTGCATCATTAATGTCACGTAGTATATTATTGAATATTTCTACTGTTTTGTGGAGTACTGACTCATTGAAACTAAAAAAAAAAAAAAAAACACACACACACACATAACAGTTTTGTGAGTTTAAAACATGAAATGTTCATCGCGATGATTATTTGTTTTTGAGGAAACCTTAACACGAATACCATATATTTCACTGTTTTTTTTTAAATGTTGTTCCAATTAGAGTGTATTGAAATTTTGTTAATATGATAACTTATTCAAAGAAACTATTCAATTACACCCAAGTTATTAATAGATACTTTTATTTAATAGATAAACCTAAATTTCAATTCCGCAGTATTAGAGAAACATAGTATTTTTATTATGAAAAGGTAGCTCAGTTTTTTTTTACACTAAACACATTGAAGGATTTAAATTGAATGATAAATTAGCACATTCGTGGGCGTTCTAATTTCCTCATCAAAGTTTCTTGTAAATATCACGTTCTTTTTATTGTTATAAAAAGTAAAATATTCAAGTGAGTGATTTTTCCTCAGTCAATATTTGAAATAACTTGCCAACGAGTATTTTCACTTTGCAGTATATATCTGTTAACATTTCAGCTATAAAAAATGTTTATACAAAGAAAGTGTCATGAACGTTTTAATCTAAGCTAATATTTATATTATCATGTAAACTGGAGTGAAAGTCATTTTTGATAAAATGTTTCTTGTATCGCACATATTTTCTTACGGTTTCAGTTTCATTTCAGAGATAAAAATGAAAGCTATTTCAATCCTGTGAATAGTGGAGAAGATTATAATTTGTGTTAGGATACATACAAAGGTTGAGAGTAGATTAAACGTGAAGTAAATGATCGTACATATATAAATGTATATATAAAGAGAGAAAGAGAGAGAAAGAAAGAGCATATATTTATATAGGAAGTGAATAGTGAATTAACGAAAACTGTTTGATCAAGAAAGATTTTACTAAAATAATTTAAAAAACTTAAAATATAAAGTAATATTTAATTATTATATTAAACGTATCATAGAAAGTCTCGAAATTTTGTAAATTGACAGGTTACCTAACGTATTATTCATTTTAAAACAAATACACATCATTTCAAGGTATTTGATGATTCCCTTATAACTTATAATTTTTAAAAGTAAATTAAAAAGTTTTATATATCAAACATGCATTAAAAGGTTAATTAATTTAGTATGGATCACTGTACTTGACTCGGAAATTCTTTACACATGTATATGTCTAGAGATCCACATTAAAACTTTTCACAATTAAAAAGCTAGTGAAATAAAGTGTTGTAGTTTAAAGAAAATTCAATTCATAACTGACATTTTCTTCATCTATTTATGTTTGATATATATATATTTTTTACTGTTTACACTTACGGCACACAAGGTAGCTAAAGGGCATATTAGTTTTGAATTAAATTACCTACGAAGAAACACGTGTTTATTGATTATTATATGATTCATGAGTGATAGAGATATATGACAACGGCAAATTACTTTTAGCATTGAATTCTGTTCACTAAATATGGGGATGATATATATGATTCACTACACAGGGTGTAATTAAACTCTGCAGTAAAACTTTAAAAGGGGTGGTAGAACACATCAAGGCAAACAATAGTAAATAGGAAACTTAGGGTCCCAAACGTCTTCCGAAGGAGATAGGTGCCATTAAATTTTAGGGTCCGAAATTTCAAATGATTATAAAAAACATAAAAATAGGTTGATTCGTTAGCGGTGTTCGCTAAAAATATTCTTTTTGTCAGTATTTTCTTGAAAAATAAATTTTAAAGATAAAGCTCAAAAGATGTCTATAGAGGGCGTCTTAGACTTTGGAGTAACGAACAACTATTTTTACCGTTATTTTTGTACCAAATTAAATGCTTTCAAAAGCTTAGACTTAAAATTAAATTTTGAGCTCAAAATTTGAATCGTTGAGGGTGGTTAAGAGAAATTCGGCTACCATACAGGCTCAAGTAACACCTTCACTATGCTCCCCTGTGTCTTCTCGAACCGTACGAAGGCGCCTGGCTGAATGACATTTGGGATCGCTGCGCCCATTACGTGTGCTGACCTTGACGCCCACTCATGAACGCCTTCGTTTGGAGTCGTGCCACACTCGAGGAAACTGGACTGCAGCGGAATGGAACCAGGTAGTCTTTAGCGACGAATCCAGATTACATCTGAGCAGTGATGACAATTGTGTTCGTGTGTGGAGACCCCTTGGTGAACGCCTCAATCCTGTCTTTGCTTTACAGCGACACACCGCTCCCACAGCTGGTGTGATGGTATGGGGTGCCATTGCCTACAATACAAGGTCACCCCTAGTATTGATCCCCCCATGTCAGCCCAGCGGGATGTCCATAACATACTGTAAACACATGTGTTGCCACTCATGCACCGGCTCCCAGGAGCCATTTTTTAACAAGACAATTCATTCTCGGCCTCCCATAGCAAGGGTGTCACAAGACAGTCTCCGCAATGTTACTAGTCTTCCTTGGCCTGCCCGATCCCAACAATTGTCTCCAATGGAGCATATCTGGGATTAGTTGGGATGGTGAGTTGGGCATTCAACGAGTTTGAATGAAATAGAGGCAAGGTTACAGCAAATATGGAATGAAATGTTTCAAGACATCATACAGAACTTGTATGCCTAAATGCCCGATCGTATCGCACCGTGCATTCGCGCTAGAGGGGGTTCAAAAGGGTATTAAATCCTCCGTTCTTTTGCACTTTTCTCTGAAATAAATTATACTTTTTCTTTGATTTCCTAATCATTTACTTATATCAAAGTAGTCATTACATGTGTAAAATTTCGTTTCATTTTGACGATTCCTTCTTGGTGCGTTGATTTTTTTTCAATGTGTGTAGAATAATTTTACATATAATATAGAATAATTCTATATCAAATATAGAATAATTCTATATAAAATACAGAATAATTCTATATAACATATAGAATAATTCTATATAAAATATAGAATAATTCTATATAAAATATAGAATAATTCTACATATAAAATAGAATTATTCTGTATACAATATAGAATTATTCTACATATAAAATAGAATTATTCTGTATACAATATAGAATTATTCTATATATAATATTGAATAATTTTACATATATTATAGAATAGGTCTAAATGAAATGTAGAATAATTCTATATTTAATTCAGAATAATTTCATAACTAATATAGGAGCATACCCTGGTTCTTTTTTTTGTATGATCCGAAACGATGTCAGAATATGCCGATATTTTGGATTTGACAGTATCTTTTTATTTGAGGAAATTGGTCGACGGTATAATATACAAGTGCCCTCTAAAAACCTCAATTCGAGAATATTAAAAATATAGAAAAGAAGTTCATAATTTTCTCAGGTTGAGGTGTGTTTCGGTGATGATATTGTTTCCCTTTACCAAGCACATAATCGGTCATATTTGAGGTTTAAAATCAATAACAGTCTGAATGACAAACTATTGCTATATCTTCAATTTCTATGCTTTTCTATAGCAAAATTTCTTCAAAAACTGGGAAAAACTTTTTCTCAGTAATATCTGAAACTTGCCAAGATCATGCGTATATAATGGGTGTATCGAAATGCTTCTTCACCTATAAAGAAAATTAGTCGTACAAGGTGTATTTAATTTTATGGTCTCAGAGAATCCTTCATCCTCGATTCCTGGGATCTTATTATCATTATGATCATACTCGAAGTTTGCAGGCATTTTACATGGTTTGCAGACTTCTTTTAGGGTGTTGCATTTTGTGTGGCCAGCAGTGTATATAATTTATTTAATTGTTAAAAAAAACATTTTAGAAATAAATATTTTCGAATATTGATAAAAGAAAACTTTTATATTAATTGACTTTTTTATTCTGTATATATAGGACCCAATAAATAAAATATTTTAAAAATTCATAAGTTTAACGTATGCTTCAAAACACAGAGTTCCAGAGGATTGATAAATCATAATATTGCATTTATTATGCTGTGCATTTTATATCTCATTGATCCATTGTAAAAAAATATATATATATTTTCATAGAAAATAAGTCAAATTACGAATTAATGAACCATGCACATTTGAAAATTATTCTTGCCAATAATATCATTTCCAATAAGAATATTTATTTATCATTTTAAAAAGTAACATAAATTTCTAATAGCTTTAAAGTAGTGATTTATGCAAAGTAAAAAAAAAAAAAAATTTATTAAATTCTTTGAAAACATTTCCTCCAAAAATTACAATAAAATCTTATATGGAAGGATCCTATTCAGACAGTATAGTTTTTTAATTCTGTACAGTTTAAATTTTTGTAATGCGAATCATCCTGGTGCAAATATATATAATGAATTACTAAAAGAATATTCATAACTAATATATATTCACAAGTATATTGCAAATGACCAAAAATTATGAGTAAGTATACTTACAAAAACTAGAAGAAACTATTATAAAACTCTTAGGTCACAAATGCTTAATAATAATAAAAAAATGATAGATAATAAAATTATTTCCTACCTTGTAGATATACGAGGATTACATAAAAGTTTAATAATGGTAAATTTATATAGATAGATTAAGTTAAAGCAAGATGTCAAAATGATATTGTGACGGGCACACGCGTCTTTTCTGTAACATAACCTCTGGGTTCTTTGACGGCCAAGATTAATGGCAAATCTTTTCCAACCCAAATCCAAGAAGTGAAATGCAAATAAGATAGCTTTTAAAAGAACAGAAGTTTCAGTAAGCAGAATGGCAATTTAGGGGAAGTTATGTTTGAAGATATACAAGCTTGAATTGACAGCCACTAGTAAAGTTACCAAGATTTCTAGCCATTACTACAAGGTACATACCATTGCATGCGCGCCTAAAAGTCTCTGAATAGTAATTGAACCTTAGCTCGAATCAAGGTAGGACTGATTATTTGAAATTAGGTCGTAATATTACAGAATTGAAAGTAGGCGGATAGTATAATTATTTAGATAAGTGATCCAAGTTATGCGATCAGGTTTAACTACAGCTGTGTGTTTGGTTTATTCTCACTTAATATAAGTTTATCTAATTTATTAGAAGTTTAAGTTATATTATAATTCACGCTGACAATCAAAGATATGGTCACCAAAGAACGACCATATCACAATATGTATAGGAATTTTACATAATAACTCAATGCACTTATTGATTTTTACTACCTCATTACGTGATTCCGACTTCGCACCTTTTATCGGTGAATTTAACACATTACAACTTTCATTACCAATAACCTTCAGGTTATTTCAAAGTGCAGAGCCGAAAAATAATTAATTAATTCATTGGCAGGATATCTGGTCAACACATTAATAAGCACTGAATATAGATTTTATAATTCATGTGGTAATAATTCAAAGCATTCCGTAGGCTTCCATTTTACAGTTAATTGCGCTTAGCCATCCTGTAAGTCATAGTTGATTGGGTTTGGAAAAGACCTTTTCCTTAGATATCACATCCATTATTTTAAGGCCTTCAACATGTGTTGCTTTGGTTTTTTTAAATTGTTCCCGTATAAAAAGTTTCAGGTGGTTCTTAACTGTTAAATAAGAAATCTCATACAGCATTATCATATTTGTAAGTTTTAGTACTTCCCTGAAGACGACAGTGTTTGGGAGTTCGAACAAAGATCAACCATAGTAATTTAAATACAATTTTATTATTATCTTCGCTTAATCACACTACACAATTAAAGGGAGAGAGAATGCACTAAACATTAAACCCAGAAGAGCAATCCCCTAGGATTAATTTAACTATCATATAAATAAACGCACTTTTTTTTAAAACTAGAGCGCTCTTGACTCCCTTGCTTGTATTCTGTTTAGATAACTTGCTTAACTATACGACCTCCGGTCGTAATCTTATTCAATATTCAATCTCCGCTATCAACCATCATCGTCAACTCTAATGCAAACGCTTAAATGGAAGTTATCATTTGTCCTCTTCACCCAGAAAGTTTTTCAACTGAACTCACAGTTAAAAAGATAAATTTTACCCAAGAGGATTAATTGAAAAATCACGGATAGACCCCTTAAAATTTGTATTTTTGATTCGCTTCCAATATAGTGGATAATAAATTTATGTTATAGATCAGGGGTCGGAAACCTATGGCACGCGTGTCATATGTGGCACGGGGTGCAATTCTCACACAGTGGCACTCTGCACTACTCTACAGATTTGTCAATATTTCTAAGGATGGTTGAGTTGATAAATTTCTAATGGACCTTATTTGAAAAACATCTTCAGAATTACGGACATTTACGGAATTATAAAAAAAAAATCTGTGAAAAATAACTCCAAAGATACATTTACAAATATTTTGTAAACTATTGAATATCAATGCTGGAGAGATTTAATTGTTTGTAGTGAGAAAATTGAATGTGTGTACTCTGCTTTCCGTGCTTTTGGTTCTACATATCTAAGTAAATTTTCCCCCATTTAAAAAATATTTCGAGTCCGCAAAGAAATTGTTAAACAACTTGTTCCTAGTGCCACCTGATCTCCACTGCGTCAGATCCAGGCCCATGAAATTCATCTGGGCAAGGGGCTAGATTTACGCCTGTCGTTAGCCGTAGCCTTGAGCACAATACAGGTGACATTACGATTTAGCTTGGTTCCACTCGATTTTTGAGGGAGAATACTCTGGGTGCGGGAGACCTACCACCTGTCTTCTCCTCCCACCAACCTCACGAAAAGACTTGCGGCTCGACAGCTATTTAGAGTACTGTCATGCCGTAAAGGCACTATACATTTACAAACATCCACGCTTTTTCCGAGATTCAAACTCAGGCCATACGGCTCAGTAGTCAGCCTTGCTATCCACAATTCTGGATGGGTGACTGTTTAAAAACTGAATGCTCAGATTCATGTAAAATTGAAAGTCACAAATTATACCCCTTGATTTTGTGATATGAAAATAGAGTGGTGCAAGCATGAGGTTCACATTAAAATTAATATTTATCTTTTTATTTAACAATAATGAAGGGATATTTTACTTCGTCTATTGCTTATTTAATAAATATATTAAAAGGTAATATATTACAATTTTAATTCTTTATATTTTTGTTAAAGAAATGGATATACTTTTGTGCTGCTTATTTTTATGTTAAGAAATATCTTTGAACGAGGGAAAATTAATATATAATAAAACTATAAATATCTACATTTTGGTCCTTTATTCTCTAACCGTGTATGCATTATTGCTGGAATCGAAATGTTTCTAAAATGTCCTATTGTGTGGCATGTTGAATCATATTGATGGACTGGGTTGGCACGCTAGATCTAAAAGGCTGCCGACCCATGGTATAGATGATTACAAGATTGGGAAATGCAAAAGTTGAAATATTTCCTTTATAAGGTTGTTTTATAAGCCTTTTATAAGCCCTCCTACTTAACAAACTTTCAAATCTTATGAACAGTTTATCTTATAAATAGTTAGTCTTATAAATTACCATGTCGCAATGCATGATGTGTTCTTAATGTGGTTTGTAATTATAAATCATTATTCCTAGGAGAGAAATGGAGCTAAAATAAATATTGTTTGTGTTATTAAATTTTAAAAAAAATATTTCACTTCGGTAACAACATAAAAGGTATTTTCCACATGAGATGAACTATTTCAGGTTATTTTCCTTAAATGTTGAATTTATTGTTTTTCTCCCGCAAAACTCAATTCAAACATAAATTCTAAAAAGAAATTTAAAGTAAAACAACGTTTTTTTGTAAAATTTCTATACGTAAAGTAAACAAGAATTCAAAAGTTAATCTCAAAACTATTATATGTATAAAAGATAGCTATTTGTTTTTCTTCGGTGTTTTAATACCTTTGAGGATCTTTGAAAAATATTTGAGTTACAAAAATTTTAATTTTTTAGCTCTAACATCAAAGAGATATATATTTTCGAACAAATAAAGTTTATTAGGAATACTTTTTGTATGATAAATCAGCAATCTCTTTTTCTTCGAAAAAAATATAAAATTAATTTCTTTTTAAATTTTATAAATTAACAGTGCATCCTCAATCGATTGATCACGCTTGAAGATTGTATTTTAAAACTTTTATTTCCTTTTTTAACTAGGATAGAAATATTTTTCTCTGTATTGTATTGTATAGTATTTATAAGAAATTGAAGAAATATAAAAATTTAAATACTTATTGAAAATTGCAAAAAAAGGACTGGTTATTCTTAAAGGAAAAAATATTATTTTATTTCAAAAACAAAAATCATTTAAATTTGAGAATAGGAAATGCTCTTAAATTATAAACTTTAAATATTTTCAAAGATGTTTACCAAAATGGATTTGAAGTTGGGCAGAAATAACCATAATAACAAATATAAAATCTTATATTCCATGAATATAATTATAAGAAAACAATTTATTTTAACTTATTTTCTTTTAAATTCATAATAAATTAGACCACTGAAGCTATAACTTCTTGGCATAAAAAAAGTTATTTTTTAATCGAATTTTAAATTAAAATACATAAACTATTTGTTTTCTTATCTCGTGGTTGTTTTATTTTAGATTATTATTACTTACAAAGAGGGTTATTTTTAGAAAATTATTAATACAATGCAAATATTTTCAAAACATTGGCTGCTTATTGATCTCTTTATATACAACAATCATTTTTCAAAAGAGATAAATGTTAAAAATAAATGACTTGTCTGTAATTACATGTTTTCAAATAATCAATACTAGCTTCAATTATTAAAAAGTATGTGTTTCGAAAACTCATTACATTTATAAACAACATGGATTTACATAAACATATATTAATTGTAATTCTTTCCTATTTTCAAAACATGCCCTTTTATCTAAAAAAAACGAAGAAAAAATTGATAAATTTTTCTTCTTTCTTTTTTTCTTTTTTTTTTTTCTCCCACGAAGAGATCGAACTTAAGCATAGAGTTTAGAGTGATTAACTGTTCCACCAAGAAAAAGAGAAAATTATAGAAAAACAAAACAAAACCAGATAAGCACAGAAAAAGTTCCATGAATAAAAGCATTGGCGAGAAGACAAAAATTAGATTGGGGACTAGCGCACATAGATTGGCAATGTGGAAACATATTGTGAATAATATGGGTGTGAGAAAAAGACTAACCAGGTAGGAATAGCTTCATGGGTAAGTTTTATAGTATGGGGGAGATTGAAGATGCGGGATTTGGCAGAATGTAGTCAATGGAAAACTTAGTCATCGTTATCCCCAGGAGAGCTACATAAACAATCAAGAATGATAAGAAACAAGGACCTTTTAAAGATTAACGTGTTACCTTCTCACATTCTAACTAATCTTCAAAGTGGAGATTCGTTTCAATAAATTGTTTGATTTGAAAACCTCATACTGTGAAGAAACAGAGGCGTATGTGAATAAATATCAGTATTTAAATTTAAGTGAAATAATTCATAGAGGGAGTTATTAATGAATCTCGGGTGGTGTTAGTCGAACTATATCTGTGAAAGCAGATAGGACAATATAAACATGCTTCGGCATAAGACACATAGTCTTATTATCCTTCTGCGGAACTATGCAAGTTTTTTGAACGCGTGCGTCTGCATGATTCCATCTACTCGCTATATAGGGTAGTCCCGAATTCCTCGTACAATCTTTGGAGCTAGATACAGGGCATTGTAGCAATCCTTTATTGTACAGGGAAGAATGGACGCAGGTGTCGAGGTGAGGCGCAAACAGGGAAATAAAAATAAAAGGAAACAGAGATGAAGTTATCGGTTAATTTCGTTACTGGTAGGGAAGAATATATGTCTAGCCATCTTTCAACATGATGCATCTCAGTAGGGGAAAACGCCATTCGAAATTCTGCTGACGTCTAGGATGGGAGACTTTACGTATTTCGAAAATGCAGACATGCATTACATGTACGGCTGTGTGCAAATGGTAACGACAGAGCTGCGCTACGACTGTATCACGCGCAGTTTCCTGATCGACGAATGCCAGGTCACAGAATATTTCAGTGGTTACATCGTTAACTTGGGAAACAAGTTCATTCCACGTCACCAGTGATGATGCTGGTCAACGAAGAACTGTACACAGTTTGAGCCTGGAAATAAAGAAAGCATCTTGGACATTGTGGCAGATAGATCAGTGTCAAGTACAAGAGTTGTTGCTCATCAAGTGTGAGTCATCACACTGTTAGTAAAGTGTTAAACGGAACTCGCTTATACCTCTTCCATTTTCAGAGAGCACAGGCTTTGAATCCGGCAAATTATCTTTTCCTCCTTATCCAGTGGATGGTTCAGCAATGTGCGCAGCAGCTGGACTTCATAGCTCATGTGCTGAATAGCTATGAACAGTTACTGGGAATATTACATATGTCAAAGATGCTTTCAATAAACACTTTGTATTTTATTTCGTCTCTTATTTTTTGTGCTTGTGTCTCACCATATCACTTGTGCTAATACATTCCAACACAATAAATGATTGTTACAATGTCTTGTACCTACCCTTAAAATTTTTATCATTAATTCGGGACCATCCTGTATGTAAAATTATCAGTTATATTAATTAGGACTAACTCGCTCCCATCAGCTATTTGCAACCATATTAGTTTTTGAATCGAATTGATTATTACGTATATCTCTTCCTAATTTTTCAACCCACATTAATGTGAATTCAGGTTTATCACAAAGGTAAACAGGGAAAAATTGGGTCATAATTGGTAAGAAAAGAAGCTAATTTGCTTAGCGGAAAAAACACATTAGTAGTAGCATTTCAAGTACAAATTTTGAATCTCTGTTTTATTTGACAAACATTTCATTAGGAAGTTCTAGAGACAAGGATACAAATTTGAAATAATTATTTAGAAAAGTTTGAGGAATTGGGGTGGCAGAGACTTTGCACTGAAAAATTCCTTATTTTTTATAAGCAAAAGTCTGCAAATTTCTTTAAATAGCTTATTGTTATGAGTTTTAATCCATTATATATTGGTGACAATATCTGAATTGAGAACGTTTATATTTATAGGTGATAATTTGTTCCTAAGGCTATCCAAATAGAAATCAGGCTGTCAGAGTATATGAATATGAATTATGATATTATGATTGATTGATTGAATATTAACGACGCACTGTTCTCGACACAAGAGCTTTTGACGACGGACCACGTAATTCTAAACCATGTTTAAGTGACGTGGACGACACCTGAGCTGGCACCTCCTCTCCTAACTACCACACCAACGGGAGGACATTTCAGCTCTCGATAGATTTTACATGCATCGCTGCCCTACACGGCGGGTCTTTAGTGGTACTGGGCTCGAACATGTGACAAGGCAAGCCATGATCCGATACCTATACCACTCGGCTACCGCGGCCACATTATGATATTATGACGAACAGTTTAGGAGAGAACCAATGGATGAAAACACTGCCTGAAAAAACGCATCTCATCGATGTCAATCTTGAAAAAGTAGGATCTATAAAGATAATCATGATAGAAAATTTATGCTTCTAAACTTGTCTCTTAGTTTATTAGGGAGCCATGGGTATAAACTTTCCTCTCCGACGGGCCTTTATAAATGTTAATAGAGAAGAATATATAAGTTCGGGGAGGAAATACGAAGATAAATAACATTATCCATTTTAGAAGTGGGGATAAATTCAGGGAAGATGTCTTGATTGTAGTTCATAACTTAAAGCTTGTTTGAGGAAATAGTAATATCAGTAGGAGAAATACCGAAAATACTTTGGAAGTAAAATTTGTTTTCGATAACTACCCAAAACTAATTTCAAGAAAATTACGAAAACGTATATTTTCATTCCGTATTTTCCTTATTTTTTGCAATCGGGATTTTTTCTATTTTTAAAGCACACGTCTTGACGTTTTTTGGGCGGTAGGAAAATGTAATCTATAATTGAAATTTGCTTCTTCTGTAGGCTTTATGTTTATTTTTTATACAGAAGAGTTATTGGGTCTCTCTTAAACTTAACAATGCATCAATTCAATGGAAGTAATTTTAGTGATAATATTATATGGGCTCATTTTCATACATAAGAAGCGATGATAATTGGTTTTGCATCGAAAATATTTCAGTACGTATTACTCCTGAGAATTATTTCGCGTTCTGTGGAACTTTTTATCTAGATTACTTTGGAAATTGTTAAACGAGCCTATTGCGGATTTTATTCTATATTTTTGAAGAAAAACCATTATTTTAACTCAATATTATATCTGCAGTTATTATACTTATGCATGGGGTTCCTAGATCTGTATGAAAAAAAAAATCATTAAGAAATAACTTTTTTATATAATTCTGTTGCAAAGCGGTAGCAACAATCTGGTTAGTAATTTTCTTTTCCCTTGCATACTGCATTGATAGGATATAATCGTTGGTGTTCACCCGTAATGTACTAGTTTTATACATCGATACGAAATTCGTTTGAAAATATTTCACTGCTATTAAAACTGCCTACATTGGTGCTATTTTTCAGTCGTTTGTTTTATCTGTTATTTAAAATAAATTGCTCCTTTCCCCAAAGTCCTTTACCTTTTTTGTACCATTCAGGACAATAGAAATATCTTGCAATCGGAATTTTGAACGTTGCGATATATCTAAATATTTAATTTCGCCTTCGGGACTCCTTTATAGTAATAGATAATCTAATTCTTCCCAGCATGATTAAATGTTCATCTTATTTTCCGTTTTTATTTTGTGATTTCTGAATTAATTATTTGTTTTATCTAATGAATAATAATCATTTCCTTGAGTATCGACAACTGTCCAATTTATTTATGCATTGAAATTTATTCTTTACTTTTCTTCTGTGCCTCAATGAGCTCTTTTGTATTAATTTTATATAAATCCAGTGTTTTCTTGTTATCTTTCGTAAAAAAAGGTAGAATACCTGTCCTATCTTCAATTACGTTTCTGGAATTCAGTAGATGTTTTTCTCTGAATTATTTCAGTGTTTTTTAGTTTATTCTCATTTTTGGATGCTATTCGAATTATTTCCAGTATTCTATGTTTTCTGTTCTGTTTTTCGTACCACCATGTGATTATATATTCTCAAATGAATTGTACATAGTAATTTTTACTTTTATTGTTAATTTTTAATGCAGGTTATCTGTTGTATGCCATCTAATTATCTTGAAACAAACCTTAGATCTTTTTTGTTCTAGAAAAAAAAAAGCGAAATAGTTTATTGTTTACTTTTAGAATAAGTAAGGCTAAATGTCACTAAAATGCTTATACAATTCTACAAATTTTCAAAGAATGAAATGTATTCTATTTAAATGAGATATTCATCCAATTTTACATTAAGCACTTTCATGATATTTACAGCTCTCATATTACAGCTTTTATTCATAAAAGGTGAAATATCTAAACTTTACGGTTGTGCATATTATCTTTTGCTTGCTAGTTGTTTTACAATAAATCACTACTGTCATTATACCACAAAGACATACAACTAAAAAAATCTCATGTATAACAGTTTGGTTTATGTAAAAAAAAAAAATAACAACCATGGACTTTTTTTTTTATTTTGATGTATACAATTTTCTGTTTCATCACTTAGCTTAAAATACCAATAATATAAATAACAAAAGATGAAATATATTTTGGTACAAACATTTATGGAATGTCACATCAATTACTGGTAGAGCAAGTCGTACCTTAAATATTTTTGATGTGTCGAAATGACGTTCCATAATTAAAGTGTTACTCTGGAATTTATTTATTGTATGCAAGATCAGCATGAATGTTAACCAATATTACCCGTTAAAAAACACTATAGAAGGAAACGTATCTGAATACCTTTCTGAGCAAAACATTCGGCTGTGATCACGAGCTGCTATATGTCATAAAACTACGAAAGAGTTCAGACGAGTTCAACATCGTAATTTTACAGCTTAAAAATACATTGGAAGGAAAAGGCGATTTAAATGATTTTGTGTGTGTGTGTGTGTGTGAACGGGATAAAGTGATTAGTTGTCACCGTTGTAGAAATTCTGTTCATGATATATTTTCTGTGTATTGAGAGTTGCGTACTATTATGCATGAAGTTATCGTGAAGTAGAAACGTGCAGTGGTCTTTCAATGCCACAGAGATATGGAATAATGTGTCATTTAATAAACAGGTATCAGAGCACTGAAGATAATTGTGAGAGCAACTACATGGATTAGACTCCCAAAAAATCGTCAGGGTTTCTAGAAGTTTCTGGATGCAGCATCAACACAATGAGGTGTAGCTTGAGGTTCGAAATCATAGCTTTCATTGCACAGCTTCTCTTACTGCTAAAAATTACTGCAATCAGTACCATCCATAGCATGCAGTGATGCAATATTCAACAATACTAGAACTTCTATACAACGATGTCAAGTGTCTTGAAGCTATGAAACACAGTACATTATCTAGAAACCTGATGGTATAGTCTGGGTGTGGAGATTAACGCTGGTATATATTGTCCCACAAGTAATATTTGAAGATGGATGAATAACGGTTTGACAGGATTTTTCAAGTTTTGACTTCTATTGTTCCTATTCAAGGAACATTCAATATGAAAGCCTATCTCTCAAAATTGCACAATTCCGTGGCCGATATGGTAGTAACGGTTAAGAAAGGTTGCATTGTTGTTTCAAGAGGATCGTGCATCTGTCAATACTCCATGGTCTATGTGGAGGTGGTTTTGTGACATGGATACTCAGTAATCTAACAGGCTTGCTCAAAGGCTCGACCTGAATCCTATAGAGCATCAAATGTATGAATTAAAAAGCTGACTGAAAGCTTTACTACAATGATCTTAATCGGTTTCAGAGTAGAAACAGTGTTCTGCAAAAATGACGTGCCAAATAGTTGTCATTCAAATATAAATAAAGATTAAGTACTTCTCAAAGAGTTATAATTCAAATAAATAAATAGGAACCATATAAATTTTTTGTGACTTATATTCACAGAGCTCCATTTCCTTAAGGTATTAATCAGGCTGAACGCAGACATACGACATTATAAAGTTTGTTGCTGCCATTCCTCTGCTGTAGAAACCAGACACAAGATCCGTAAGTCCACTCTCTCAAAATCAGAGGTCGAGAAAGGGATAAATATCGACACCATTACCTAGAGCAGTGATTCTCAACCACTGTGCACACGGCACTTTTGTATGCCACCAAATTCTAAAAGTGTGCCGCTAATTTCTTAAAAAATTATTAAGATATCCGACTACCCTAAAATCATGATTGTTTTTCAAAAATTAACAAGTTTGTTTTATGATTTTATTTTATAGATAATCTTATTAGCTTTATAAAAATACCAAGTGTTTTATATTTCATTCATTAGAACAAAAATTGCAAGTGTTTTAGTAAAAGCAGATGCTATAACTATACATAAGATGACAAACTTTAAAATGCGTTTTACTCGAAATGTGTTTTTGTTGAAAAACTCAAACGGGGACAGCGATTGCTCAAAACGTTTTTAAAATAATTTGCTGAAATTTTTTGTATATGTTCTGTATAACAGTAGAAGTATTCTAACCTTCAGATTTATCAATCACTGTTTTATTTCAAAATTTACAGTCCTTTATGTGAATATAGTCACTGTTTTTTTAAGCAATTTTATGTAATCACTAAGATAAAGTGCTCTAGTGTTTGTAAAAATTAAAATATCTCTTATCCTGAAGGTCACTTGAAACATGAATAACAAAGTAACACATCAAAATTGAAAAATTGAGAATTTGTTCATAATATCTTTGTACAGAGCGGGCCCCGTTTATGTAATTTTTTGCACATTTTTACCAGTTTGTTCCCATTTTAATAATAATAATATTTTTTTCTGTTTTAGTTTTAGGATTTTTTTCTTAAAATATACTAAATAAACCTAAAAATCACAAAAAAAGTTCTCGCAAGTAGTTGGATACCTTAATTATACTCTGAGAAAAAATAAAATCCGGAACCGAATCATTCGGCCACTTTATAAAAATATACTTAAGATATTTCGTGGTATATTTAACTTGTTCTTTTGTGGATATATGGAAGTGTAACATAGACAAATAAAAAAAATAAACATTTTCTTATTAGTTTGCCACCAAATTTTAAAATTGTTAAAGTATACCGCAACAAAAAAAAAAAAAAAAATAGTTGAAAATCACTGACCTAGAGAATTCCATTCGACTTAAGATGTGTTTGCTCATCAGAGGCTTAGTGAACCTAACACTTATTTGGCACATTTAGAGAATATTTTCAAGACCTCCGAGGACAAAAGGCATTTGATGTAACCACTGACTACAGTTGAGAGTACAGTCCTGGAGCCTCTGTTACTCCAGAGCTAAGGCCAGACGAGATTATTACCCACATACCAATGATGAGTGAAAGACAGACACCACTCCAACATTTTGTGATTGTTCTGCTAGTAGAACCTGTAAGACCCAGCCCGCAAATTCATGCTGGAACACTTTCCGGCGGGGGTGTTGCAAACATTTTATTATTTTTTTTTCAGTATTATTGGAGTCAGTATAGTGTTGATAATCAGGGATATGAATACCTAACCCGCAGAAATCATGTGAGGTGGGTCGTAAAGAAATAATTCCAGAAATGTAGCAGTGAAAGTGGAAGGGATTGGAAATTTACCACCCCAGTTTGCTAATTTGTCCTTCATTTCATTATCATTATATTCAACATAATTGTGATGCGGTGAAATAAGTTTAACTTTTGTGGGATAAGAAAACTGGCTTTGTGTGTTGCAGTTAAGGAACCAGCATTCAAAACATTGGTGTGAGGAACAGCTTTTGAAAAAAAAACGTCATAGTTCTTTTCGGTTAAGATAATAGCAAATCGTACATTAATTAACATTGATTCGCTTCTCAAAAGTGTCACATTAAATAAGTTGCAAACAAATGTGGATGTCAATATGTTCCTTTAACAATTATATATTTTTTTATCACTAAGCGTAGGCACTTTTCTAAGTTTTTTGTTCTGTATGTTTTAAAAATGATAACGCATAGAAATGAATAAATAAAAAAAAAATGAACATATTTCACATTAAAAAAATGAACACAAACCTTAAGTAATTGAATAAATTTAATAAAAAGTATAAAATTGTTTAAAAATGTACACCATGAAAAAAAAAACACCGATTTTTGCCCCATTTATGCAAACAAATTTAGCGATAGTAGAATGATTACAGTTTTTTATGAGATCATAAAGCTGCTTTGTGTGGGGAGGTGATGCATGTTAATACTGTCGAGGCTCTAAGTACTCATAAGATCTTGGTGTGGAAGTCTAGAGAGGGTGTAATAACTCAGGTACCATACTCGTCTCTTGACCAACGCTCAAATTTACTGGATCTGTCACAAATAGTTTTCGTTTTGCCTTGTGATGCGATAGACATAAACGAGCAATAATTTATGATCAAAACAGTTAATTATATTTATAAAAAATACAGTAACTATTAGTAATAAGGATTTTACTACGGTTTTATATTTATGAATATAAATGTCAAACTCTAACTCTATAAAGGCCAATTTTTGTGTTCAAAATGTTTCAGAAGAAGGCATATTTTTTAGTGCATGTAACTAAGCACAATACATAACAGAATGTAAAAATGGAAGAATTTCTCTGGAAGAAGGACAAACTGCATCTCTCTTCAGAACACATTAGTACTAACAATCTCACCATAAGAAATAAAAATGCGTGCAAATCAAAGATTGAAAAAAAATATAATATTAGTGCCCGTATAGTGCACTGGCAAACTGGTTGAGGCCAGCTTTCAGTAGCCTGTACGGTGTACGGATAAACCTGTTAAAGTGTTAAGTAATATAAATTTTTCAATTCATAAGACATTTGTAATCATACCAGTAAGTCAGTGCTTCTCAAACTGTAGGGCGCGACCCCCTGGGGGGCGCGATAAACCTACGAGAGGGGCAAGAAAGTATCGAAAATAAAAGATTAAAAAAATTTATTTACTGGAATAAAGTAAAACCAAATACTTTCTGACATAATAAAAAAATACATATTTTCACTGATATAATTTATATATATCATCTGCGATATTACGTCATAAAAAATAAAAGCTTCTACTTCAAAACCTCATTAGCTATCTTTGATACTATAACAAAATAAAAAAAACATTTTATTTGATTTGCTGTAATCCCATGATGAGAGATTTTTTTATTACGTGTTCTTTTCAAACTTAAAATACTACTCTTTCAGAAAAAAACAAAACCTAGACACATAATCAAAAAAATTTAGGAAGATAAGAAATTCATCACTGTTATATTATTGAAGTATTGTACATCAGCTGTAGGCAGCAGATTGTATTTGCTGCGGTTTGACTTTCGAACTTACTTGTACAGTTAGTTACGTCCCTGCTCTAATGTATTTGTTTTTTCATTTTGGGAAGTTGTAAATAAACTATTTCTGCTGCGCTTTTTTCCTTGTTAAATATTTTTATGATTTTTTTGGAAAAGCACAGAGAGCACTTTGAACGGATTACTAGGCGAAGATTTATTTTTATGAGTATTCCCAAACATATAAAGCATAATGAAAAACATTTTACACAATTTTTTTAGAACATCCTTATTGTAATAAATACACTTTTGATCCGAGAGTGGTCACGCGGAGCACAGAGTGCACGAAATCGGTAATTCTGGCTATAAACTGTTTAATTGTTACTAATGACCCTGACACTATCCTCCTGTTTGACAGTCTTAACGTGAACTATTTGTCACATACCACCCTCTTTTTAGGGAGTGACAAACGTTTTTTTACAATCTTAAGGTACTTGTTTTGATTGAGTTCCTGGTGCGATCACTTTTTTTCCAAGATATTTTTTGTGTTCGTGCTACATCCCCCAATGAATAACTTAGTGACTTTGATTGCCTTGTACAACTTATTGTGGTTTGATAAATGAGAAGGTAAATGTTTGGTAAATGAGAAGGTAAATGTTTGGTAAATGATCAGAATATATATTTATATATATATAAAAAATGGGTATCTTTGATCTCTATTGAAAGAAGTTAAAACTACTTAAAAAAGAAAGGATGAACCTGCTGAAATCCTGCATATTAAAGTTAATTTGAGAAAAGCGATGAACATGAAACGAGGGAAACATTTTCAAATGCCACCAAAAGAACTTTATCAACTAAAATATAAAGCCATAAATATCAGAAGACACTGCTTTGTCAAAAACACACAAGCAAGCAAAAGTTCAACTTGCTATTTGTCGACCATCAAAGGGCAGTAAAATTACAATAACTTAAACAAAATGTGACAGTTTTGCCTGCAAATAACATTCCTGTAATGTTAGCGAAAAGTGTCTGTGATTCGCGTCTTTTTTTAAGGTCACGCACATTTGAAGCATTTTAGTTCAGTTTTCTTGGATTTTTTCCTAAAATTATCAAAGAAAAATTGAAAAGTCCTTGTAAGTAGGTAAGTACATTTTCTCTTAATTAAATTATTCACTGGAATTACGATTTTATTGTGTACTATAAAAATATTATAAAAAAAAAAGATTAGGGTGATTCAATAACTCCACTCGACCATTAGTATCGAGCGCGCGCCTGCTCCAGGGTTAAGACATCTTTTCTTTCCTTTAGTTTTAAATATTAAAAATAATACAGTTATTCTTCATCGGAATTTTATATTATTGTTCATTATTCAACATCAATTATTAATTCTAATTCTGTGAAGCTTAAAATCACAGTTCGCTTAAAACTAATTATAATTTGAGCAATCATTTAAAAAAAAAATCATTTTACATTTTTGTAAACATTGTCGCTCACTTGGCTTTACTCTCCTTACAATTCAGCGATTATATCAATAATGTTTTATTTTCTTATAAATGAACTCGTGCAAAAAGCGGGTACTTCAGCCGGTATACTTTTAATGTATCAGTGTGTGTGTGTGAGTGCTGCACCGAGTATTTTATAACTAATTAATTAATACTAAATTAAGAACAAGTTTAATAAGTATTAGCGACTTACATGGGCTTGTCTTGCAGATCAAAGTTTTTCAAAGGAATTCTTATGATTAGAAATTGACCCTCTGAGTTATCTTTCTATATTTATCTGATATCTATATTTTGTCTTCTAAGCAGCCACCTCATTTTGCAATATGTTCCAATTTAAAAATTAGAGAAAGGAAAAATAACATAATAATTATCTTATTATTTATTTATTCATTTTGCTTAAAAGTAACATAAACAAAATTTAATACTTATGTCATTAATTTGTACGGTTTATAATAAAGATTGTAGCTTTAGTGTCAAAGTGCATTATTATTGCATTCAGTACATTATTAATGTATAAAGGGGGGCGCGATAAAAATTGTAATTGGAAAAGGGGCGCCTGTATTGAAAGTTTGAGAAGCACTGCAGTAAGTCGTCACTTGATAGTTTTAATTAAATGGTTGAGAGAAAATATGCATCAGAGAGTCAAATAGTTTTAAGTGTATTCTACTCCTAGTAGATTCAATCCTACAACTAGGAATTGCAATACCGGTATACCGAATACCGGTATTTTCAGCGATTTGTACAATTTTGAAATACAGGTATTCACAAGTTTAAATAACGTTTTTTCGGTATTTATACTAGAAATTTCTCAAAATTGTCTCCGCTATATGTTCAAGGTTCACCAACATCGCAAAATAATATACGTTTTTATTTTTGTGTCTCCCTAACGGGCGAAATTAATTAAACTGTGAATACAAAGTTGTCTTGTACAGTCAAGAGAAGTGATAAAATATGTGAATCATCCAAAGAAGTGGCAAAAAATATCCTGTTACAATTCAGAGTGATACTGAATACGCTCAGGATTCGTAGACTGATTTTCATATCTGAAAAAACAAGGTCGTAATTGTGAAGAAAGTGATATTTTGATATTTTTTAAATTGGTGAGTTTGTTATTCACACTGTATTTGTGTATAATACTTTAGGGTTCAAAATATTTTTTATATTAATTATATATATATACTCATAAATAATAACCAATAATAATGAATGAGAATAACTTTAAAGAACATAAAAAAAATCAGTTGATAATACTTCGGTTTGGTTTCATTATTTATATGATGAAAAGAATATAGTGACACAATGTAAAAAATGCTCTAGTGTTATTAAAATGAATGAGGAGGTACAAATGAGGACTCCATACACATCTAAAAACGAAACATGATACAAAATTAATAAAGAGGAAAGAATCTCATTGCGATGAAGATACAAATTATAGCACACTTTCTAAGCCCAAGCCATCAGGGATTTTAGATTATTTTGAAAAAAGGATAATTCGGATGAAATTATTGCACAAAATTACGTTTCAGGCTTAATGACAGTGCAATTGATGCATTGTTTTTTTTTAAGATCACAATTCAAAAATTTGTACTTGTATCACAGACTGAACAGCGATATGTACACTTTTTTTGTGATTTAAATAAATAAGATGTTTCTTTACTTTTTTGTGTGTGTTCTTTATATACTGTTATATATAATCTATATGTTACAAATTATTTTTTGTGATATTTACACTCTCTAATAAAACTGGTAAATATAAAACAAAGAAACACCTGCGTTTTCGTGCTTTTTCTAAAATTTCTAATTCTGGTATTAAAACCGGTATCCCGGTATTCAGATCTAATCGGTATTAAGATCTAATTCAATACCGAATACCGGTATTGAACTTTTTGTTCCAAATTGCAATCCCTAGCTACAATGTTGTAAAGTAACTGAGATTTGTACATTAATAGATTAGTGTACGTTATTTGGCAATTGGAGGTTAACGTTACATGTAAGAGCTATAATATTGCTTACACAAAACCTTTAAAAACTACTTAGGACTGTTTATTTTTAGTTAATCTTGCTTCAAAATAGAATCAAATGATTTTAATTGAAAAAAGGCAAAATTCCTTAGAGTACAATTATTTAAATATACCTCACATATCAAAGTTACCATTAAATTAGCTCTTGGATAATGTTGCCTAATCATATCTCATAATTGTGCATTTAAGTATACTTTATGTTTGACTATGTATAAGTACTTTATAATTATTTTAAAAATATATATTTGATAATTTAAAAATATGCATTGTATTAAAATACTAAAATCATTAACAAAATTGCCAAAAGGGATCCATTTTAAGTTTTTAAATATATCTTTATATATATTTATATGAATGACTGTGTGTAAATATTTTTCAGATAAATAATATGTTTGATTACTTTTATAAATTGAAATGAATAAAAAAATTTATGTTTACTTTTATTTAACATTGATTATGATTGAATTACTTTATGTACATAAATTAGGCTGATGTATTTCAGAATAATATCCTAAAAACAAATTTTATTTTTATCAAACTAAAATAAATAATTAAAATTTTTGTGATTGAATTTGTTAAAGTATAATTAACTTAGTTTACACTAGGCATATAATTTTTTTTTATTCTAAACTTTCAAAAAAAATTGAGATTTGCTATTTTTCAATTATCCTAAAGTTGAGAGATTTTTAGTATTTATTTAATCAAGATATTCCTTTTTCATCTTTTCATATTTTTTTTAATATTTACTTTTTGAAACATTAATATTGATAATGTAAGCATTTACATTATTTATAGAAACATTTAAATGTTTACGCAAGTAACATACATAAATGTTTTTTGTTACAGCTCTTTCCATTCATTTTATACTCCAAATAAGCAGATCTCTTTTCAATTCACTTATATATATTTTTCTGAAAGTTCAGAAAATAGTTATAATTAAATATTAGTTTAATCAGAAAGTACTACCTCGGGGAAAATTCGGAGCAGTTTAAGGGAAAAACTCATTTAAAATTGATTAATTACCTGGGAAGATTCGCATGACTTCATTTTTTTCCCTTTTAATTAATATTTTTTTCGATAGTATGCTTTTTCTTTTCAAATTAATCGCAAGGCTGAGCTAAATAAATTCTTAGTTACTTTGTGATGTGGTAATATGTAAGAAAAACATCCATTTCCTTGCATGAGTATAAAACTGTAATAAAAACTCGTATGTACGTTTTTATAAAGTCAACAAATGATACTTTTTAATCAAGATTTCGTAAAATATCTCACTGAAGAGAATTTTTTTAGGTGCATCGTTTCATCAGAATATTTAAAAAAAATAATGGTTAGAGAATAAAAATGTTACCGGTGCACTATGTAAATATGCATAATTCCTAAGCTATTCAATGGTTAAAAATAACACAAAAATTGGTATATAAAAAGAATTTTTTTTAAAAAAAACTTTGATCAAACAAATTGAAAAGGAGACTGAGGAGGATTTTATTGTAAAATCACAGGAGAAAACATCTTTTGAAACCGATACTGTGAGTTATTAAAAAAAAAAATTAATATATATTTTTGCTAAGATTATAAAAAATGAAAGCCTAATAAAGCCATTTTGAGTACAATTAAAATCCACAACTCTCTTAAAAAAATGAGATTTTTGTTATCATTTTGCCGAAAATATTGGTATTGTATTATATTAGCTTCTTTTTGAAATAATCTTACATTAAAATATTCTAAACTGCTAAAAAGTTGCTAAAAATGCTGTAAGAAATCATTTAATTACGACACAATAACAATCCATTAAATTATGTCAATCTACATCATACAACAAGTTATTCTTTTATTCTACATTCCGTCTCAAAATATTAGTCACAAACAGTAGAAACAAGAGAAAAAAAGATTATAGCAAAAAAACAAAACAAAAAAATTTGATATATACTTTGCAGTGAAAAGCAGTTTCGCTGTTCAATACACTGCTGGCCACTGTAAATGCAACAGCCTGAAGGAAGCATGCAAATAACAAGAAATTCACAACATGCATTAGCGGAGGTGAGATAAGCACATGATTAGAATTTCAGCGCAGACACACATCACGCGCGCCTGTGGCACCACTTCAAAGCACTGTTTAAGGCTTGGAGATTTCGACGATTTCAAGTTCGGCAATTGTGCTTTTCTTGTGGTTTTTTCAAAAAAACGACCAGCTATGTCTCGTAGAAAACAGCGATCAGCTTTTGATCAAGTATCCGAGTTTGACAGAGGAAGGATAGTGGCCTACCGAGATTGTGGATTATCTTTCAGGGAAATCGGTAGTCGTGTTGGACGAACCCAGACAACTGTAATGCGGATATGTGACCATTGGATGCAGGAGGATACGACGAACCGACGTAGCCAATCGCATCCACCTGAGTGCACCACTTCACGTGAGGATAGGCAAATTGTGCGCATGGGGCAGTGACGGATCGCTCAGTCACATCACGAACCATAGCACAGCACATTGAGTCTGTAACGCATCATTCAGTGTCTGCGCGTACCATTCGACGCCGTTTACAGCAGAGTGCTCTGTCCACTATTAAGGAGGTCTCATAGTAGATCTTTATTACAGTGAGCTCTGGATCACTTAACTGGACACCACAGCAATTGACCAACGTTGTTCAACGATATATATAAGTCCTGATTCTGAATAGACAAAGTTTCCCAATGGGAATGGATCTGGAAAATCCCACGAAATTGATTGTAACTCACATTATCACTGAAGCATTTAACTACTGTTGTCTTGTAGTCATATTTTGGACAGATATATCAATCGTTGGATGCTTTGAACTCAACTTCTTTTATCTCGGTTCAGTGACAGTAATTTTCCAGAGACAATCCTCGGCTCATATGATCGTCCATTTCTGGCAACCATGAGCCCAAATCTCATTATCTCAAATTTTCCTTTTCCATCCTTGTAGTATGACGTTAGTATTATTCTCACACCCTCACTTCTTATTTACATGAAGTAGCTTTAAAAATATCGATTTCTGTTATAGTTCTTATAATAAATATGTTCATTAAGTGAATATAAGTAAATACTTTTTTGTTTCATATTCTGAAAATTTCGAAAGAATATTTAAAATCAGACATTTTCTAGACATATTTTGTTTGCCTTTTTTAGTTTGACAAATATAATTAGGATTCTTTCTTCAAAGCTTTCATTAATAATAGTTTATAAATTCTGATATACCTAGTAACATCGGATAATTTGTAGTTATTAGGAAATGCAAAAATGTTTGTGGCTGATTTTGACAAATACAATCCACTGGAAAGGTATTGGCTCTTGTGTGTACATAAAAAAAAATCAAAAAGATATTCTCATCATAAATGAGCCATTTTAAAGTTATCAGCAAATTTTTACAATAATAACTATGTATATATTTATTTACGCCGTCATAGAATCTAAGTATTTATAACATTGAAAATAGTCTAAATATAAAGCACAATTTTTTCGGTAGTCATATAAAGTAATCTATAAATTATCTGCAATGTAACGGTGGAAGAGATGCCTTGTAGCAAAGTTATCAATGGGTTCCCGGTTAGAGAAAAACCAAAGAGAACTGTGATTGGGGTGTTTTTTTAATATTAAGGGAAACCGTTATCAAAGAGAAACCCTTCTAAATTCTCAATAAACAGACAGGTCAAATAGAGAGTGCAGTCACTAATAAGTTTGGGGAAAAATATCACTCCCGAATATGTTCTTTTCCCCAAACACAATGCAGTACATTTTGGAGTATTCCTCCTCACTTCAGATCTTACAATTTGATGGAAAAGAAGCCATGTATTACCTTGACATATATCACAATGTATTACCTAATTCACAATTTCCTATATTTGATGAAAAACGTAGGATCACAAAGCACTCATTTAATTATGCACTTTCTACTTTAAATCTTTGAAACAAGCATGTTTCGCAATGAATGAAAATATATGCATCAAGTATGCCAAACAGCAGTTTATAAAATATACATTCTGCTTAAATTCCCTGTGATGTATACATTTTTGAACCAAACATCATTATCACCAGTGAATCTGACATATATATACTTTCGTACCTCCATACAACGAACTTCTATATTGCGAATTTTTCTATATGACGAACTTTTTCCTGGAACCAAGAACATTTCACGATTTTCTTCGTAGAATTATCTCCCAATAGCAAAGTGCATTTTCTATATAACGAACATTTTCTTTTGGGAATCAATTTTTTTCTCCCTATTGTTCAAGTATTTTTGGACATTTCAAGCTATTCTCTCCTTTAACACATTTCAGGGTGGTCATAAATCTCGAACTGGTTTTATTAGATGCCTAACTCACCAAAAAGAATAGATTTCTGGGCGATTAAATTGTATTTCAATTGTAATTTGTATGTTTAGAATTTCTACTTATAAAATTGTGTATTTTTAAAATTACTTGTATGCTTTGAATTAGAAAATGTCCTTAAAATTCAATAATTTTAATATAAAATAATTTTCATGATGCTGAAAATGCAGTGTATTCTTCGACATTCTTTATTCTTGTTTTCCTTGCAGATTTTTTCGTTCTTTTTTTTCTGAATGGGGTAAGATATATGAAATATTTACTCTTTTTAATATATATAGTGCTTATAAATTTAAATTTTGCTATATGTGGGTTTATGAAGTATATTTAAAGATGAAACTCTGTTTAACGATATTTCCATATATATATATATATATATATATATATATATATATATATATATAT